>JASDQU010031706.1:0-10195 GCA_032191745.1 Picea mariana | reverse complement strand
GCTATAACTTAGTCTATTCTAGCAATGGTGGAAAATAGGGTCAAAGAAAATCCATATTGAATATTGGATGTAAACTTAGGTATGGAAAAATGCTAAGCTTAAGGGAATTTTCCCCAACTTTCTCAAGCATGGTATAAGGACCATATCACAAAAGCTTCATCTTCCTACATAGGCCGCTGAACCTTTATTTCTTCATATGTAACTAGAATTGATCCCCAATTTGGAATGAATGAGGAATACGATGCTTGTAATGTCAAGCTTTAGCTTTTTCACTACCTCGATGGAACATCTATTTTTCTTGTTTTTGAATCTCATAGACCTTATATTTGAAATTGAGTGCCTTGTTGATTTCATTTTGTTCATGGTCTATGTCAAAAGAAATAGGCATTTGATTGACTAAGTAAATAAACTCTAAGGGATAAAATCAATAATAGTCTTCAAATGGACTCTTGTCGATTGAACTGTGTTGATATCAGTCATAACTATGTTGGATATATGGGGAAATATCATCCCATGTTCTGTGATGATTTTTGTTGTGCATATGAACCAATTATACCTCCATGTGATTTACAACTTCAGTCTATCCATATTTGTGAGGATGGAATGTTGCCGACATAAATAGTTGTGTGTCAATTTGCTACTAGAGTGTTTTCCAAAAGATGATAAAAAATATCGAGTTGTGATTGGTGATGACTGAATATGGTAGACCATAGTTCTTCCAAATAGGCTCAAAGAAGATTTGAGTAGTTTTCTAAGAAATCATAGTCTTCTTGTAACTAGGTGTAAGGATAGCCATTTCAGAAAATCTATTAACCACTACTACAATTTCATCATCTTGGTGCTTGGTGAAAGGATATGTATTCAATAAATCGATACAAATGGATTCCCTCGGTCAATCTAGAATAGGAAAGGGTGTATACAAACTCTATCAAGGATTTGGTGGCTTGGTGATGGCACAAACCACACATGATGATGAAAACGCGCCACCCAGGGCACGTCCACTCCCACCAGGACCTTCTCTTCCTTCGGCCCGAAGAACTGAAATACTCTTCAAATCCCTGATCGGGACTTTCCTACACCCACAGGACTCACCTTATGATCTCCCTTTGCCCTATCGGGAAATCAGACCTCGCGTGATCGCGAGTCCTGCACTCACAGGTTCGGGTCTCCCAATTTCCCGAAACCCGATGAAATATCCACCCACATGTTCCTTGCTTCCGTCGGGAATGTCCCCGTCGGGAAATCGGCACTTGCGAGGTCATGAATCACTCACCTCACGAATCCCCGATTCCTGATCTCCGGTGGTGCTCTCTGTACCCCTTAGCTCCCACCGGCTAACTCTTTCCGCATGTGACCTGCTAGTCCACGAGACCACGGTCCTTTCCCCTATCGGAATTTTGGAATTTGCGAGATTGGAATGCATAGAACTCACACCCTCGGGATCTTCGATTCTCCGATTCCTGATGCCACCTGGCGTTGACCCACTGCAAGGCTCAACCTTCCAACCCCTGTCCTATGCTCTGGCGCCTATGGCCCACACTCTAGTGGTGATCGGGAAATCGTGTTTCGGGATATCGCGATTCCCGTAACACTTGTTCACAGACCCTTCCAAGTCCCGAAACCCGATACGGATGACACCTGTCCTCCATTGAATGCTACGACTGTGGGACTGTCGCGTTCCGGGATTTCGCGACTTCTCCTGTCGTGAGTTTCTCGTCACTGAGAATCCCAAAATGTCGAACACCGATGCACGTGTGAACTCTCTCTCCTCCACGTCACCGCTTCCTCATCGCTCTATCGGGTATCGCGAAATCGCGAGTTCTAATGCAACAATTCCCTTGTATGCGGAAACCCCAAAATGCCGAACCCCGACTCTTTTAGATCCTTGGACACGTGTCCCTTAGATCGAACGGCTCCGACTGCGTCAGGAAATCGCGGATCACGATTTCAATATGCAAGAGTTTCATGACTCCAGAAACCCCGATATCCCGAACTCCGACTCTCTAGGATCTATCGCCATGTGTCCTTGCCGTTGGACGGCTCTGATCCGATCGGGGAATCGTGGATCGCGATTCCTTGTTGTACAAATTCTTTGCCTGTGAAAACTCCGATGCCCCCAAATGTCGACTCGTTCGGATCTCCTGCCACGCGTCCTCGCCGATGGACGGTTCAAAACTCCCGTTGGGAAATCGCGGATCACGATTCCAACATACGAGAGTTCTATGCCCTCGAAAATCCCGAGTCTCCGATGAACTGAACCCCGACTCTTCTCTGGATGTCTGACGCGTGTCTTGCCAAGATCAACGGCTGAGATCCTTTCTCGGGATTTCGAGAACTACAAGGTCCCGATTCTCTGCTTTGAAAAAACCCTGATGACTTTGATATCCCGATGACTCCTCCGGGACTCCTCCTCTGCTCGCTGGGACTTAAAATTTGCGCAAATTTCCGAGATCTAATGGCTAACATGATTTCGTTGATCTCTTCTACGAATCTTGACCATCAATTCCTCCTTTCCCTTCTTAAGGACTTCTTGGCACGGAAATCTCTTGTGCAGTCTTCGATAATTTCAGAGGCCTTGTTCCTCCTGAGATTTTCCACTATGATTCTTTCAGAGGGACTTGCGCGCACTCCTTGTGCTCAACATTCAACAACTTCCCAAGTGTTGAATCCTTCCAACCCTACGCACTCCTGCAGCAGCAGTCTTTGATCTCTTTTGCTCAAATTTACAACTGAGACTTCTTCCTCAGCCTGCGCACTCCTTGCACGGCTTCAACAAAACACTTCCACTTCTAGGTGGGTGAGAACAAAAGTTAAACTACTGAGCCTTCATCAACGCACTCCTTGTGGATGAATTCAACTGCACACCTTGCAGGAATCTCCTGGCTCAGATAGAGAAACAATTGAAACTCACTCTCTCTCCCTTTCAGACTTCAGTTTGAAACATGAAATCACATGCACAGCATATACAAATCAAATGCATAACAAGAAAGCAAACATTCATGAGCACCTCAACAATATACACAGAGAAACAACACCAACCATAAATTTGAATCAGAACTTTCTTCTTTTCATTCAAATGCCTGTACATGGGTGTTCTTTATACACTATTCTCTGCTTTCTCTTCTTCTCCTCCTGAGTGCTTCTATCCATCTACCAAGATACAATGAGGGTGTCTATATCCATTTTCCTTCTCAGACTCTAAACTATCAAATATAGACTTAAAATCCTATCTACCAGCATTAAATTTATTAAATGCCTCCTATCTACCAAAGGATGAGAGCTTAAGGATCAAGGTCCAATATAATATACAATGCACCTCCATAAAATGTCTTCATTAAAGACTTGCGCTACAATCCCAAAGCACTTCAAAATTTGGGTTTGTTTATCTAGCTGATCTCCACTTGATGTGTTGGCTTGCTTGATGAGCTGGCGATGCTCCTGCATCATACTCCTCATCTTGAAAACTTTCATGGGCTCTTGTCCATGAGCTCCTGCATGGTTTGTCCATGCTTTCGAATCACTGCTTCAGTCTCCCAGCTGGCATCTTCCACTGGATGGTTCTTCCATTTGACCAGATACTCGAAGTATTGCTTCCGCCTGGTCTTTTTTCTCACCCTCTTATCAAGTATACACTCCATCTGTGGCTTTTCTGCAATCGGCATCTGCTTCTGCCACTAGATTTCTGGTTGTTCATCACTTATAGCTCCTGCTTCCTTAGCCTTATATGGATATAAGTCTGAGACATTGAATGTCGGAGATATTCCGATCTCATCCGGAAACTCAATCTCATAAGTGTTTTCTCCTAATTTCTTTAGGACTCTACATGGCCCAATTTTCTTCATTTTCAACTTGTTGTATGTTCCCCTTGGGAACCTTTCCTTCCTCAGATGTGCCAGAACTAGATCACCAACTTCAAACTGAAGTTGTCTCCGATGCTGATCTGCTCTGCGCTTATATTCTTGGTTTGATTCCAGCAGTCGCTCCTTCACCCTGCTATGAAGTTCTTTCATCACCTCTGGGAATTCTTTAGCATTTGCGCTCTTAGTCATTATCTTCTCTGAGTCCCTCAGTTCAGATACTCCTCTTGGCTGCCTGCTGTATACAATCTCAAATGGAATTTTTCCTGTGCTTCTATTCATTGAGTCATTGTACGCAAACTCTGCCTGTGGCAACACATTGTCCCAACTGCTATGGTGCTCTGTCACCAAGCTTCTTAATAAATCTCCCAGACTTCTATTTACCACCTCTATTTGCCCATCCGTCTGAGGATGATAGGTAGAACTAAACATCAAGTTAGTCCCCATCTTCTTCCAGAGTGTCCTCCAGAAATGTCCAATGAATTTTGTATCCCTGTCCGATACTATGCTTCTGGGTAACCCATGAAGTCTAACGATCTCCTTGAAGAACAAATTTGCGATATAAGTCGCATCGCTGGTCTTCTGGCATGGGATAAAATGTGCCATTTTGGAAAACCTGTCAACCACCACAAAGATCGAATCATGTCCTCTTTGCGTCCTCGGTAATCCCAATACGAAATCCATGCTGATTTCATCCCACGGCCTCTCGGGTATAGGTAATCATTGATAGAATCCTGCATTCTGCTTCCTACCCTTTGAATGCTTGCAAATTCTACATCTGTCAACAAACTTTTTGACTTCCGACCGCATTCCTAGCCAAAAGTATGCTTCGCTCAACTTTGCAAATGTCTTGTCGTGGCCAAAATGCCCTGCCAAGCCTCCACTGTGCTTCTCTTTTAGCAGATTCTCCCTCATGGAGCAATTTGGAATGCATAACTGATTTCCTCTGAACAACAATCCATTTTGGATCATGTAATCTATCCATGGGCTTCTGTCTTTGAGAACTGGATTCTCAGCTGCTTCATATGCCTCTGCAAAATCTGCATCACCTGCATGCATGTCCCTAAGATTTTCAAAACCCAATGTTTTGACTCGGAACTCCTGTAGCAACAAACACTTCCTGCTCAAAGCATCAACCACTTTGTTAGCAGTACCTGAAATGTGTTTAATTACAAATGTAAAATTATCCATATACTCTACCCATTTAGCATGTTTCTGATTCAACTTCTCCTGTTGAGTCACAAACTGTAATGCATGATTATCACTATACAAAACAAATTCTTTCGGAATCAAGTAATGCCTCCACTTCTTCAATGCCTGTATGATAGCATAAAATTATTTGTCATACGTGGAGTACTTCACCTTTTCCTCATCCAGCTTCTCGCTGAAATATGAAATTGGTATTTCCTCCTGGCTCAAAACCGCTCCTATGGCAAAGCCACTTGCATCACATTTTACTTGGAACACCTTTGTAAAATCTGGCAACACCAAAGCCGGTTGTTCTGTGATCTTCCACTTCAACAGATTGAAGCTCTTCTCTGCCTCTTCAGTCCAATGAAAAGATTTATGTCTTTTCTTGACTGTGTCCATCATTGCTGCACTAATTCCACTGAAATTCCTGATGAATTTTCAGTAGAAACTAGCCAGTCCATGAAAACTTCTCACCTCGAAAATATTTCTCGGTGATGGCCAATTTTTAATTACCTCCACTTTACTTGGATCCATCTTCAATTCATTTTCCGATATGAAAAACCCCAAGTAAATGAGTTCTGTCTTCATAAATGAAGATTTCCTCATGTTGATCAACAACTTCTCTTGCTGTAGCTTCCTCATTACTGCAGTTAAATGCTTCAGATTTTCTGCTTTTGTTTTGATGAAAATCAATATGTCATCCAGATAAACAATGACAAACTTACCAATGAATTCCTTCAGCACTTCATTCATTAACCTCATG
Source organism: Picea mariana (assembly GCA_032191745.1). Taxonomy (NCBI): domain Eukaryota; kingdom Viridiplantae; phylum Streptophyta; class Pinopsida; order Pinales; family Pinaceae; genus Picea; species Picea mariana. Next base: position 4,384 of record JASDQU010031706.1, on the reverse strand, counting down.
AAGGTACTCGGTGCATTCGTCAAGCCAAACGGCATGACTAGCCATTCATATAACCCTTCGTTGGTTTTGAATGTTGTCTTCCACTCATCACCTCCTCTCATGTGAATCTGATGGTATCCGCTTTTCAAATCAACTTTTGAAAAAAAAATTGCTCCACTTAAACAGTCCATTAAGTCATCCATCTGTGGCAATGGAAACCTGTACCTGATTGTTATCTTGTTAATGGCTCTAGAATCTGTACACATTCTCCAACCTCCATCTTTCTTTGGACTCAGTACCATTGGAACAACACACGGACTTAAACTTTCCCTGATCAGTCCTTTATCCAATAGTTCCTGCACCTGCCTTTTGACCTCTTCGTTCTCCTGAGGCGTCAACCTGTACGCAACTTTGTTCGACAAACTGGCTCCTGGTATGAGGTCTATATGATGACTCACACTCATCGGCGGTAACGAATGAGGTAATTCGTCTACCACAATGTCAACGAACTCTTCTAGCAGTTCCTGAATTTCTTCCGGCAAATCATCCACTCTTGTGCTGGTCAAAACAACTTTCAGTTTCCTGACCACAAAGAATTGTGGATCTTCCTTCTTCTTTACTTCCGCCAGAAGTTCCTTCCCACTCATGAGAAGTACAGTATTCCTCGGTTCTGGTTTTAATTCTTTATCTTTAATTGGACGTAGCATATGTGTTCTTCCATTCTTATCCAAAGTATACGTATTCATCTTCCCATCATGAACTATGTTCCTATCATATTGCCATGGTCTGCCTAGCAATAAATGACATACATCCATAGGAATAAAATCACATAAAATCCTATCATTATATCCTCCTATTTTGATGTCAACTAAGCACTGTTTAGTGACACTTACCTGATGTCCCTTCTGTAGCCATGAAACTTTGTATGGACTCGGGTGATCAGTTGTTTCCAATTCTAGTTTCTCCACCATCTCAGTTGAAACGAGATTGTCTGTGTTTCCACTGTCCACAATAACCTTGCATTTCCTGTCTTTGGTCTTGCATGTGGTTCTGAAAAGTCTATTTCTATGAGTTGTGTCCTCCACCTCCTTCTCGGGTGTTAAGAGAATCTTACGCATCATCAATGACCTTTCGTCTTCTGCGTCTTCTGCTTCAGCAACTCGCCTCTGTGCCTCAGCGATGTGAGCTTCTCCTCCATCCTTCTTCCTATCTGGATAGTCAACTGCCTTGTGTCCATTCTTTCCACACATGAAGCATGTGATGACTCCACCTCTGCCTCTTCCTCTACCTCTGGTACGAGGAAATGTGTTATTATTAGCGTATCCTCCGCTCTGTTCGGTCTACTGCCTTCGCTGTTCAGCGTGCTGGCCTCGCTGTGAACTTCCACCTCTCTCTGTTCTAGTCTAAGGCTTCTTCTAGTCGACCTTGGATTTCTGGAACCTATCTTGGGCAACTGACTTACCTTTTGGTTGGCTCCTACCTCGGCCTCGCTGTGTTGGCTTACGGCTTAGCTTTTCTTCATCTTTTAACGCCATTTGATACGCATCCTCCATCGTTCTGATGGTTGTCATACTCATCTCATCCTGGCTATCGTATCTTAAGCCATTCATATACTTGGAAAATTTTTCATCATCGCTCTCCCGATGACCTGCTCTGATATTTAGCTTGTAGAATTCCTCGGTATACTCCTTTACTGTCATCAACTTCTGTCTCAGGTTCTCCATCCTCCTGAACAATGTGATTTGATAATCCCTTGGGATGAATTTTGCCTTCATCTTCGCATTCATTCGATCCCAGCTTTTAATCTTTTGCTTGCCTTTGTCGCGTCTATCTGTTTGAAGTTCGTCCCACCATAATGCTACGTGTCCCTTCAATTTTGTGACAGCATGTCTGACCTTCTTATCCTCTTCGATATCCTCATAATCGAAGTAGGTGTCAAGAGCTCTAATCCAATCTAGAAGCTCTTCTGCATCCAGACTCCCTTCATAAGATGGAATGCCCATCTTTGTTTTTGAACTCATCCGGGCGATAGCTTTAATTAATCGCTAATTGGATACATCTTCGGCTGCAACTTCTCCTTGTCGTTCGGCTTCAACTTCGCCTTCAGAGTCGCCCATATCTCCAGCATTTGTTGTGCGTCTCTGTGCTGCTTCCATATCTTCTAATCTCGCTTGGAGATCACATATCTGTCTCCCCATTTCTGGATTTTGTGCTTGTCTCCCTCTTCCTCTCTGGTTTCCCCTATCCTCTGGATCGAGTCATTGTCTTTCTCTCCTCGGTGGCATGGTGAAATTTTCCTTTCTTCTCTACTACAGAAAACAGAGAAATTTTCTCGCTCTGATACCACTTGATGCAAACGCGCCACCTAGGGCATGTCTACTCCCACCAGGACCTTCTCTTCCTTTGTCCTGAAGAACTGAAATACTCTTCAAATCCCTGATCGGGACTTTCCTACACCCACAGGACTCACCTTATGATCTCCCTTTGGACTATCGAGAAATCAGACCTCACGTGATCGCGAGTCCTGCACTCACAGGTTCGGGTCTCCCAATTTCTCGAAACCCGATGAAATATCCACCCACATGTTCCTTGCTTCCGCCGGGAATGTCCCTGTCAGGAAATCGACACTTGCGAGGTCGTGAATCACTCACCTCACGAGTCCCCGATTCCCAATCTCTGGTGGCACTCTCTGCACCCCTTAGCTCCCTCCGGCTAACTCTTTCTGCATGTGACCTGCTAGTCCACAAGACCACGGTCCTTTCCCCTATCGAAATTTCAGAATTTGCGAGATTGGAATGCGCAGAACTCACACCCTCGAGATCTCTGATTCTCTGATTCCCAATGCCACTTGGCGTTGACCCACTGCAAGGCTCGACCTTCCAACCCCTGTCCTATGCTCTGGCGCCTATGGCCCACACTCCAGTGGTGATCGGGAAATCGCGTTTTGGGATATCGCGATTCCCGTAACACTTGTTCACAGACCCTTCCAAGTCCCGAAACCCGATACAGATGACACCTGTCCTCCATTGAATGCCATGACTGTGGGACTGTCGCGTTTCGGGATTTCGCAACTTCTCCTGTCATGAGTTTCTCGTCACCGAGAATCCCAAAATGTCGAACCTCGATGCACGTGTGAACTCTCTCTCCTCCACGTCACCAATTCCTCGTCGCTCTATCGGGTATCGCGAAATCGCGACTTCTGATGCAACAATTCCCTTGTATGCGGAAACCCTGAAATGTCGAACTTCGACTCTTTTAGATCTTCAGACACATGTCCCTTAGATCGAACGGCTCCGACTGTGTCGGGAAATTGCGGATCACGATTTCATTATGCAAGAGTTTCATGACTCTGGAAACCCCGATATCCCGAACTCTGACTCTCCGGGATCTATCGCCACGTGTCCCTGTCGTTGGACGACTCTGATCTGATCGGGGAATTGTGGATCGCGATTCCTTGTTGCACAAATTCTTTGCCTGTGAAAACTCCGATGCCCCCAAACGCCGACTTGTTCAGATCTCCTGCCACGCGTCCTCGCCGATGGACGGTTCAAAACTCCCGTCGGGAAATCGCGGATCGCGATTCCAACATACGAGAGTTCTATGCCCTCGGAAATCCCGATTCTCCGATGAACTGAACCCCGACTCTTCTCTGGATGTCTGACGCATGTCTTGCCAAGATCAATGGCTGAGATCCTTTCTCGGCATTTCGAGAACTACAAGGTCCCGATTCTCTGCTTTGACAAAACCCCGATGACTTTGATATCCCGATGACTCCTCTGGGACTCCTCTTCTGCTCGCTGGGACTTAAACTCCGTGCAACTTTTCGAGATCTAACGGCTGACGGGATTTTTTCGATCTCTTCTACAAATCTTGACCGTTGATTCCTCCTTTCCCTTCTTAAGGACTTCTTGGCACGAAATTCTCCTGTGCAGTCTTTGATAATTTCAGAGGCCTTGTTCCTCCTGAGCTTTTCCACTCTGATTCTTTCAGAGGGACTTGCACGCACTCCTTGAGCTCAACATTCAACAACTTCCCAAGTGTTGAATCCTTCCGACCCTGCGCACTCCTGTAGCAGCAGTCTTCGATCTCTTTTGCTCAGATTTACAACTGAGTCTTCTTCTTCAGCCTGCACACTCCTTGCATGGCTTCAACAAAACACTTCCACTTCTGGGTGGGTGAGAACAAAAGTTAAACTACTGAGCCTTCATCAACGCACTCCTTGCGGATGAATTCAGCTGCACACCTTGCAGGAATCTCCTGGCTCAGATAGAGAAACAATTGAACCTTACTCTCTCTCCCTTTCAGACTTCAGTTTGAAACATGAAATCACATGATCCGGATTATTTTCGGCACGAAATGAGAGCGGAGATATAATAAATAAATGCACAGAGATATTGCGTATATC
>JASDQU010031702.1:8792-22230 GCA_032191745.1 Picea mariana | reverse complement strand
AATTATAATGTTTTTTCTCCAAATAATCCAATTGTTATATCAATGTAGAATTATTATCCAATAATGAGCAATAAGAAATTAACAATCACACACATACACAGTACACCAATGTTTTACGTGGAAACCAAAATCAGGAGAAAACCACAGAATGCTTTATCTTATATGTCTTGAAGAATTATATTCATTGGAAGCACCAACTTCCTTTGTTTTCTAGCTGCAACTGGAAGGAGGCTCCAACCCCCTAGTTTCTTAGGCTACAACCTAAGGGAAGCTCCAACTCCCCAATTCTCTGGCTTCAAACAAAAGGAGGCTACAACCCCCTATGTTCTCTGGCTACAACCAAAAGGTGGCTACAACCACCTTTCCTTACCCCGTCCAACCACCCTGAAGTAGAAGTAGAATGATGGAACCATTGTCACACTATCACTGTGAGATATACCACTGTAAACATGCACCAATAAACCTGAACCATGAATCAACCATGCATCAACCTGTACCTCAACCTGTAATCAACCTGTACCATNCAACCAACCATGTACCAAGTATGTACCAATCACGTGTCAAGTACTCATCAACTATGAATCATCAAAATGTACCAACATCATCAACTATACACCTCATGTATGTGCCAACTCATCAACTACTTGTCTCAACCATGTACCCAAATTGTACCTCAACCAAAATCCCTCATCAATTTCATCATCCAAATATGATTTGTAAATCTGTAATATACTTGGTGTATATGATCACATACCTGCAAACCTTCCTTAACTTTAACAAGAAGAGACTAGCATTTTCATCAAATGTTTCTTTAGTCTCACAAGACTAGTTTTGGATTAGTCAACAACCCGAACTTGAAATAATCATAACTTTGTACCTGTAATGAATAAAGATCTAAAATTGATAAAAAATGTTATTCAGTGTGGTTTATTCAATTCCTCCATGTTTCACTACTTGGAAGCTCTCAGAAAAGGAGTTATGGAAAAAATGGCACACCTTGTTGAATTTTGGTTTATTCTAGAGAGCGACCTTGTAGAGCATGCCTTGCGCAGAATATTTGTCAAATTGATTTGAAACGGTTACACAGAATACTACATAATGTAATATAACAAACACATTTTGTATTAATGAATTTGGATCTATTATGAAGAAGTTATAATGTTTTTACCTGAAACACCTGTTTTTGACTAGTTTCAAGACTAGCCACAAACCCTATTTTCCACGAAGTGTAACTCCAAAAATAAAATGACCCAAAAGATGAATTGTTTACCAAATATATTTGGATATGTTTCCTCTATGGAATAGAAATTTCACGGTCTGAATCATTATACACAAAAATTTATTGCGAAAATGGTGAGATGGCCTGAAAAAAACATACCTTAGAAAGCATAATCAAAAGAATTTATCCTTCTTTGAATTCCGACCTTCTTTTCTTCACTTTCCTTAGAAGTTCAAATTAGATATCCTATGGTTACCTCCTAAACCTATAGGTATTCAATATTCTCAAGTGTGATTTAAATGAGAGAGCCTTGCCTCTTATTTATACTCTCTAAGTAGCTTCCTTAAAAACATCTTCTAGGTCACTTTGCCCACATTCCTTATTTTAGGGTTAACCCACTTCTAATTTCTCCATTAAATTTATTATTTAAATAATTTATTTTGTATTCACTTTGAATTATAGTGCACTCATCACTTCACTTTATTATTTACCTTTAAAAAACTCTTAAACCACTTTGACTACTTTGACCTTTTCGGGCTTCTAGATGACATATGAGGGTCCTCCAACTTCGTAAGGCCATAACTCTCAAACCATGAGGAGTTATGTGACGTTCCACATACCACCAAAAATAGAGTGAAATGTAATATCCATATAGAATAGTGTTACCAGAAAATATATCAAAAATCATACCGTTATCCATAAAACAAACTTGGGTCCATTACCGAAACATGGGTTCTCCAACTTCTCATGACCATAACTCTCTAACCATGAGGAGTTATGTGACGTTCCACATACCACCAGAAATGGCACGACAATAAATATCCATATAGGATAGTTTCACTAACAAATTCACTAGCGTTCATCTCATTATTCCACAAATAAGCATGGGTTCTCTAACCATACTTCTAGGATAACTCAATCCGCAAAACATCTTCCCGTGAGGAATTTCACCATAAGGTGACCACTTTGGAGTTCATCCATTTCTACTTATTATCAAACATGACAAGACAGTAACAATTCATCTTTACATCAAACAATCTTGGGTCCATTACCCAACCTTTGTGCTACGGGGATTTCTTCAAGGGTTGACATCAATGACAACCAACTTTAATCAACAATTATATAGGTGCATAGACTTTGTTGACATTATTAAAAGAGAATACTAATCCTCGGTTGATAAATTAATGTCAGAATAAGGTTTTGTTTAGGACATATTTAGATCCCAACACTCTACACGGGATTCGTGGCCCCCCTCGTGACTTGTCGCCTAGACTCTCCCAATCGAGTCTGAGTTAAGATATTTTCTAACTCGTTCAAAAAGTGAAAAGATTACTGAGTGATTTGTCCCTTTCACACTCGCTAAATTGGACTTGAAAGTTCATTAGTCTTAGTTAATCTCTTTTCTAACTCATTATCAAAAAGAGAAAATATTGTTGAGTGAACTTGTCTCTTTCACACTCGTAAATTGGATTTGAAAAGACGTCTATTTAGCACAAGTTTATCCCTTTTTCACACCAAGTAGACTAAAAGTCATAAAAAGGACATTTTTTTGCATTAAGTTGTGATTGCATCTCATGCCCTTGCTTGCATTACTAAGCCTATAGCCGGTTCTCTCTTTGCGTTATAAACTGTTTGCCTCAACAATTTTTGCATCCTCAACCAAGCAGAACCTTGTTTATATCCTTCACAATTTGACACCCTATACCTAGGAGGGAACATTCCCCCAAGTGTCCATCTCCTGCATGCATTTTCATGCATTGAGCATAGGTACATTCCACTGCTGGAACTATTTTTTCTTACTTGCGACACTTGTTTTCTCCTCTGAATCATAACATTCATTTGTCTATGAAAAAACAAAAAAATATGGGCAAGAAGGGAGTATTATATTGTATTGGCAGTAGTCATGTCACCTTTGAAAAAATCACATAGTTATTGAGTCCATTTTTCAACATAATTTTTGGATTAGCATGGCCTTAGGAAGCTAAGCTCGTTACAGAGTCTTCTCTACAAACTGGTTACTCTTACAGTCCCTACAGAGAGTTTTATTGATGCCTCTTGCATCTTATGGTTTCATCACTAGGTATATGTTGTCGGAGTCCTCCATACGTCTCATGCTCTTGTTCAAAGGAAGTCTATCAACCTGTGTCAACCACTCCTCAGAACTCTTGACTTTTCATGTCAGCCATACCCTCATTTTGTCTCATAATCACATGATACTATAGTCCTATCATGCACCCTAGCCCTACTTTCATCATTGGTAGGTAACCTTGAACCCAACAGTCAACATTTCATCATTGGTTGTTGAATGGGTGGTTTCCCTTGTGTTCGACAACAAGACATCTATTCACACATTGGCATTCATGCATCGTCTTGAATTCCATTAGCCTTATTGGTGGTTTCCTCGTCTTTATCAACAATTTTCATCATCGGCTGCTATTGAGAGGGTCTTTTTCGTGTACCGCTTGCACTTGTCACATGCGAAAGATGGATAGGTTCGTTGGTTCATGAACATGTTCTTCATTCAATTTCCACCAAATCATTAATCTACTACTTTGTACCTCATGCTGATTGATGAGAGATGCCTTAATTATCTCCTTTCAGAGAATCTCCTTCCATCGACTTCATCTCATTTATTCTGGATATGAGACCTAGAGTATTATGAGTACCTTGAGGCTTGCAGTCATTAGTGGTAGGCTCTCTCACCATCAACAGTTGGGAATACATCAATGTCTCATGATCGGTGGATTCTTCAGGTGTTCGACACCAACTCCTTTATTCACACTTGTAAGAATGTACTCAGTGCCTTGATACTTACTTTCATTATCGATAGGTTGTCTCACATTTTTTAATGGTATACATCAATGACTGGTAATCAAACGATGTCTCAGTGTGTTCGACCTCAACCCCTTTATTCACATGACGTAGACTTGCACCTTTGGCGGATTGTGTAGAAGACTTGAATACATCACTATGTGGTCTTATCTTTCCTAAGATGTTGCTTCCTTTTCATTGGACTAGTACCTATATGACTTCAGTAATCATGGGAGATCAGATTGTACTCCATTGTATACATATATCTTCATATTGGTTTTGAGGCTGGTTCTACTAGGCCTTGTTCATGACTATGACATCTATTGGCATGTAACCACATTTCTATTTGCCTATTCATGGCCACAAATACTTGTTTGGTATATTTTCACATGGATATGCAATGTAATTTTATTGGAAGTCATGTATGCAAAGTCAGTGTAGAATGTAATGAGAAACGAGTTCATCCAGCTGGTCCTCTACCACTTCACTTCTGAGTTATTTATAATTTATTTTGGCCATCGCAGATACTCCTATGACCTCACACATTAGGGGGCATATGTTATAGCAATATTTTCTTCACCCTATGCAATCTTGCCTAGAAGGCATTTTTCCATTTCCCCATGTAGACTTATCATCCATGTTTATAAGATCCAGAGATAAAAATAAATATTTTTTTCACATGTACGCATCTTGCACACTATACAACATGTGTATGTGCAGGCTACTCCACTACAGCCTACGTACATCAGGATTTGTGCCAGAAAATGAAAATTAATGTTGGGTTTCCATGTCACAACAGGAGATCAATGATCCTTGGCCTTCCCTATACTGTAAACGTTCTAACTCAGCCCTTCAGTTCCATTTTAAAGGCTATAAATGGTCCAATTCCGAGCTACGGAAAGAAGAGAAAGAATTCAACTTTGAGAGAAAAGTTACTCTAGAGGAATTATTCACTTCATATTGAGTCTGCATCCCTTTGTCCTTTAAGTCTGAACACAGTGTTCAGCTCCCAAGATCTTCCATTATTGATTGAGAACCTCATTGTTTCTCTCTAATGAGATTGCCTTTGGTGGATGATTGAAGTGGTGGAGGCCCAACTGGAAGGAACTTAGTTTCTCGATTCTGAATCATGTCGACACGAAAGTTTGTAACATTTTCACTTTTGTTGATCATATATTAATAGCAATATTCTTTTCCCATCCAATTGATATCTTACAAATATATTGAATTATTATTCCATGGGCATATTTTTCAATTTTATTAATGGATTATGCTATTGAATTTTCTAACATTATATAATATCACTATATGCTTGCTTTGCTTGATTGTTGAGGACTAGTTGCAGGTATATTTGTTTGGGTCAAGTGCTCAACGGTGGACTTCATCGAACATCTGGACGAGGTAGGCCTTTTATCTTGCCTTGCTAGCATATTTGTTTTCATAGCATACATGAGAAGAGAGTTGATTTTTGCAGTCATTTTCGTCTGTTGTGGTTTACCCTAGCCATAGAGAGATTTTCCTCGTAACATAAATCTATATTGTAATTTTATAGTAAATATGAACCATTCATTATAAGGTTGCAAATCTAATGGTAGAAGTTATGTTAGGGTTTTTTTCCCTAGAAGGAAACCCTCTTTTTTATTATGAAAATGTATTGCGGCTATGTATTATTGTAAATATTGTATTCTGAGAGAGGATACTGTGAGAGAAAGAAGAGGAAGTTACAACGGGTGTGCTATAGGTTGTATCCCTTCATTTTGTTGGATAATAAAATGGAAGGACCTAAAAATTTCTTTGATGGATGTAGCCCACACTGGGTGAACCACATATATCTCTGTCTCTATTGTATTGTGTATCTTCTATGTTTTATTTCTGCATTTGCGATCATGTTTTTTTAACAATTGGTATCAAAGAAAAAGATAACTCATAGGAAAAGAAGGTTCCTAGTTCGAGTGGGAGCAATGGTGGAAGATGGAAAGGTTAGGGTCAAAACATTTAATGGCCAAAACTACCAGTTATGGAAGATGAAGATGGAATATTATTTATATAAAAAGTATCTATTCCTACCATTGGACAGAATAGCAAAGAAGTTGATGGCCATGAAGGATGAAGAATGGGAGGTTCTCGATAGAAAATTACTGGGAGCGATACAACTAAGCCTGGTAGTGTCGGTGGATTTCAATATTTCAAAAGAAAAGACAATGAAGGAACTGATGGATGCATTGGATAAACTGTATGAAAAGACTCAGTGTCCAATAAGGTATTTCTAATGAAGCGATTATTTAATATGAAGATGTTAGAATGTGGGTATGTTGCAGATCATTTAAATGAATTTAATACGGTTTATAATCAGCTAAGTTCTATAAAAGTGGACTTTGATGATGAGGTCATGGCTCTTCTAATATTGTGCTCATTTCCATAAAGTTGGAATGGATTGGTCATGGCTGTAAGTAACTTTGCCTCTAGTTCAAACACTCTAAAATTTGATGATGTTGTTCGTGTTATCCTTAGCAAGCAAATGTGACGAAAAATCATAGGTGAGACATTAGGTAATGTGTTAAACATGGAGAAAAGGGGAAGACAAAATGATAGAGGAAAGGGCTTAGGGAACTGCAAGAATTCTAGGAAGGGAAGATCCAAATCCAGACTAGGAAAAAAAAGTGTTGGAACTATGGAGAGAAAGGACATATGAAGAAATATTGTAGATCTCGAAAGAAACAAAGAGATGAAAAATAGGAGAAAAATCAGGAAGCAAATGTAACAGATGATGTGTTACAAGATTCTTTGATTCTTTCTATAGATAATATTTATGAGTCTTGGGTAGTAGATTCAGGGGCTTCATTCCATTCCACACCCCATAGGAAACATTTTCTAGATTATGTTCAAGGTAATTTTGGACAAGTTCATTTGGGTGATGATGCACCATGCAAACTTATTGGAATGGGAAAGGTACAAATAAAGAAAAAGAATGGAAACTAATGGTTGATGAAAGATGTAAGAAATTGTTACGAAAATATTCCCTTCCATACAGGTGAACTTTACCTTAGATTATTGACCCCTATACCAAGACAGAAACAATCATTTGCACACTACCATTCCTATAAACTCATTTTTCTTATTGAAGAAAAGAGAGGAAGGTAAATTATGATGTACTATGTTTATGACGTTTATCCTAGATGCTTCTATCCACAAGCTTGATTTGATTCCTAGCGTAAATCAATACCTGCAATGAACAACAAGAAACAAGTGAATTCCTTCTACTCTAATGGATTAGGAAAATCAAATTAATATATGCAAATCAAATTAAACATAGACAAGCACATGAAACCACATACTTGAAGAAAATAGGCCAAGTATATTAGATGAGAACAAAGAAAACTTACAGACCATGAATGATGTCATTTACAACTCCTCCAAGCTCTTCTCATCCAAACCTTGAAACAATCCCACGATCATAAGTCTGATATCTCCAATCTCCCTCCAGAATCAAAGGTTTGATACCTCTAATCTTATTTTGTTCTTGTCCATGGAAAGCCCTCAGTATATTGTATTTGGATGTTTAACCACCATGGAGAATATCACTCAATAGATCCACTAAAATGGGATCTCCAAGATTTTTAGGGAGAAAAATATCTCTCAAGGATTTTACGGAGAAAATATCTCTCAAGGACTTTGAGGAAATATCTCTCAAGATCTACCAAATTAGGATTTTGGTTTGAGAAAATATCTCAACCATCCATGAGATTTTAAACCTCTCCTTGAGATTAGGAAACTAAATGTGAGGTGGATTCTCACACTAAATTAATTTCCATTTTATGAATATTAATAAATAATTCATGTGCACTTATAAATTTGACCTTCATATGATATATTTTTCCTCCTCATTGACTAAGGATTGTGACAAATGTTCTTTCATGGTGTCAAGGTGTATGAAACACTTAGAAAGGTTCATATTGCACTTTTACAACACTTTCAACACTTAGGGTGAGGTACTTAAGTGTGGCATTTTGATGTGTAACATATGCTCCCCTAAAGTGTGAGGTCAGAAGAGAAACTGATGGTGAAAACACTTTACAAATTCTTCAATGCAACGGTGTGGAGTTGGAGAACCTGGAAGAAGCTGCAAAAAACCATCAAACATTATTAATATATGTTCCATTTCTGAGGCAACCATACCTATGCTCAGAATACGAGATGAATCAAATCACGGTCGTCGACCAATACATTTCAGATTCATGAAAAATACTAACTAAGGATATGACCACCAGAGATACAATGTGGATCCACACCTCCATGACATGAACTGGTCGTAGCCATGAAAAATACACAGTGGAGATAAGAGATGATAAAACATAGCCACAAACCAATACAATGTGGATCTATGTGACAATATATATATCAACATGCTCAAATGATCTCCTTCATAGCCTGGGAAAAGAAGATAACAGAGTGAATGCTCAACTCAGGGTCTTCATCCCAATCCTAATGTGGAACAGATCTAACCACATGAATATATGATTTGATGTTGAACATGGTAGAAACCGCTTGATTACCAATCATTGAGGTAAACCATTAACAAGTTCGAGGTAAATCACCAATGATGTCAATGACTCCCAAGGTACCCTAGTACATTACAACGAATGTGAATAAATGAGCATAGATCGAACATTCATGGAATCATCTAATCATAGGTCAATGACATAAACCTATTTTTGGAAGCAAGGAGGCATGCCATTGAGGAATGCAAGTCCCAAGGTACTAACTGGTTTCTAATTATAATTCCTAGATGATGTGTTGAAGTCGACAGGAAAAGACTCATTGAAGGAGGGCCTTAATGTATCCCCCATCATGACATGAAACTGACATTGGAAAGTGATGTAATATGGTGAATCGAGTGAGTATGGATTGACATAGGAAATGGAAATTGAAAATACTACAGATGGATGGTTTGAAGTGAAACTTCCCTTGAACATGATGAGGCACGTCAACTTACTTGGCAACATTGACTTGACGAGTACCAAGAATGTAATGTGATCAAAATAAGACCACTCTTCGATTGGATGAGAAAGTATGGTGACACATGTAATTTGCATGACTCAAAGAAAATCATATTACCCAACTGTAAGGCAAGACACAAGCATGTGCCATGTTCAAGGGCGACAATAGTTGCCACAAAGGATTCCCAAAAGCTTGACCCACTTCCTTAAATTCACCACCCACCCAAATAGATGAGTACCTATTTTTCATTTAACAATCTTGAGGAGGGTAACACATGCTCAATACAAGTTATAACTCACCTTCGGTAAGTTCCTCTTCCTTTATTTAATGAACTAGAATAAGAAAGGGCTCATTCCCATATGGGTCCTTCAATGTGTAGTTTAGCGAGTCCAGAGAAGGAAAACTCGATGTTTTTTCATGTTTATAGAATCTGAAAAGAACTTAAAGGCGACTCCATGGATGACCTTTTCAGAAATTTAGTCTCCCATGCCCTTAAAAAGTGTAAAACAATATAGGGGAGAAATCTTATAATCATGCTTGATTATAGTGTTACTTTTTTGTAATTAGTCTCATGAGGCCAAAAAGAGATAAAATATCACTCAAAAGATGCCCTTTCAAACTTTTAACAAGTGTGAAAGGAAGCAAGATCACTTGGAAATATTTTCATGTTTAGAAAGTTTGAAAAGAGCTTAAAGGATACTCCAAAGAGTTCCTTTTTCCTATAGATTTTACGAGTACAAAAAAAAGATAAAATTATACTTAGTAACCTATTATCACTTATTTACGAGCACGAGAAAGAACAAAGACTAAGCTCGGTAACTTATTCTCATGTATTTACGAGCACGAGAAAGAACAAAGACTAAGCTCGATAACTTATTCTCATGTATTTACGAGCACGAAAAAAGAACAAAGAATAAGATCGTTCTAGAAAAAGACTACTACGTTACGATGGAAATGACCTTTGAACGAGGATCACTCATAGCAGTGTGTCTCTCTAGAGGTATTTTTCCTGCAACTTCTTTGGTATAAGTTGTTATTTTTGCTCCAACATGATGTCCAGTGGCTAAAGACCTGCCCCCCAAGCGTCATTTTTTCCGACAATTCTTCTTCTTTCCTCATTTAGGTTTCTGGTTACTAATGGAAACATTTTCACTAGGTGAAGGAAAATAAGGTTCAAGTACTCAATCCAGAGTCAGAAATGATTGTAATGGAGGGGGATTTGTTTCATTTTTTAATGATGTTGAAAGAGACAATGAACTGTTCTCATGGCTCCAGGTTCAATCCCCAGATTTCTTTTCACTTTTCAACGAGCTTGCTACAGAGAGGAAAAATATTCTTGTAGCTTATGTTTCATTGTTTAACGATCTTGCCATAGAGAAGAAAAATTATTCTCAATACCTCCTTTTCATTTTTTTAGCGATCTTTCCATAGAGAAGAAAAACTATGCTCAAAACCTCTCCTTGATCATGTCTTCCAAGAGGACAATGCTCTAGAAGGAATACATATCAAGGGACAAACATCAACCATGGCTTCCAGGAGATCTTCTCTAGATGGAAGAAAAACACTCCATAAGGAATACATGTTGACGAACTCAATAAGGGTAGTGAGATCTGGCTCTAATAGCCCTATTGAAGAGATGACCATTTCAACTACCGGATCTAAGTCAGGAGAAGGTAGATATTCCCTCTCATGTGGGGTTGAACGCATGGGGCAGGTCATTACATAATTGACCTATGACAGGGTGGACATCCTTGGAATGTATGGATCGTTCAGGGAAGGAGAATGGTTGATCATCAGATGAGGGTCAATGAATTAAAGTTGCTTGATCATTGCTATGTTTCCATTTTGAGGGAAACATATCACTCAAAAGAGAGTGGGCACAAAATCTCTCATAACGTAGACATAGTCTCACTCAAAGAGTAATATAAAGTCCAAGGGGTCGTGAAATACCATCACATCAACGTAGACCATTTTTCCACCCAAAGTAACTGAAAACTGAGGAAGGATCCTTAATGGTTGAATAACTCTTCTATCAAGGGTCAATAGATTCTAAATCATGGGCGCAAGCCGTGAGGAAAAAAAATATGTCCAATCATTCATAGATAAGATGATAATAGAAGCACCTTCATCTATTATAGTGTTAAGAATATTCCTATCACAAACCTACACAGTGATTTGGAAAGGTACGTAAGAAGGAAAATGGGGTTCTGTCAAATGATTCTAATTAATAGAATTCATATGATTGCTTGAAAGGGGTTCCATCGGGATGGGCAGAGTTCCCCCTTGTCTGGGTGAATCAATATTAATGAGGTAGAACTAAGAGACAACCTCACTCTTTGAATGAGGAGTGGGATCAATTGATGATGGAACTGGATCGGCCACTTTGGTTGCACTCTTCAAGGCAAGAGTGGGATCAATCAATGAGGGAATTGTATAAGTCACTTAGGTTTCACTTTTCAGATGAACATTCGATTTGAATTATGATGGAACTGGATCAACTACTTGGGTTAGTGGTTCAACTGAGGATGAAACCAGATTGACCACCTAATCAACCAGAGTGACCGGGGATGGAAACAGATTGACCAATCCATCAAATGATGACGGTTTGGGAGAGATTTCATGATGACCAGTTGGGATTTGAATATTTTCCAAAATATAAGAATCCTCACCCATACAAGGGAAAAGGTGAGAGTAATGATCACCTTCTCATAACATACAAGGAAATTTGAAAGTTCTATTCTTCTTACCAACCTTAACGTCACTAGTTGATGGTGTGTCACTAGCATGTTCAACAGGATCTGATGATGTGGAAGACCACATTTCTAAGACCTTGGGGAGACCAGTGCAATCCCTTAGAAAGTGGTCACCCTTACAAAGCTTGCAAGGGAATTTGGGTTTACGATTTTTCATTTTAGACTTGTCAACTTTATCAACACTCCCAGTACAATTAACAGTAGTTGGTTGCTCGGATCCAACATGACCTGATGTAGTTGGAGGCTTGGTCTCTTTTTTATTCTTCTTCTTCTTCCCCTTCCGTTTTTTCTTCTTCTTATCAACTTGGCTACTTTATTTAGAGATTTCACTAGGCAAAGAAGGAGAAAGGGAAGGATACTTTATGGGTGAATAAGGAGAAAGGTCGACATGAGGTTTATTTGTGAGTGGTGTGCTTACATACAAAGCCTTAGGTGCATTCGAAGCATTGGGAAAAGTCGAGATCACAACTTGACATGCCATTTTATCTCATATGAATGCATTCAAGAGAGTAAAAAACCTTTATATATCAAAATATTTCTACCTTTACCACGCTAAGTAGGATTTCATTCACATAAATGTGTTCAAATCACATAAATATATCAATTTAGGATATTGAATCTTATCCGGAGGAATTCTTACTTAAATCACCTTCACGATTTATGCAACATAAGCACACTAAATCCATACATGGGTGGATTCCTTCAGTGTATTCAATGCTACATGATCAATTGGTGTGTTATAAAGGCTCACATATTCCTTTCACCAACCTCTTGATCAATATTTTATCGTCCTCGTCTATTATTCACAACACTAATTGTCATATGTATCACCATCATCAACATCTTGAGCCATGTTATCAACCTTTTCATGGTTACATAATCCATAATTATTACATTTAATAATTATAACATCCTTATTGTATATATATATATTAGGGAACTACGTTTAGTCTATAATCATATTATATCTTCTCAAGCATTTCCATTTTCATTAAAATCATATCTGTATGCACTAAACATTATCAATTAGCATGCCTACTAGTGCATATGCATTCTATCTATCTAATCTATTGCATTTCTATCATTCCTATACTTTGAAACTATCAATACCTAATGGCTTTGTAAATATTAGAAATGCATCGATACAATATGAGAAAAGTTAAGGAAATATCCTTCATTATCACGAATTCCTTTCTATCTAGGTTCACAATTTGTTACCCCAACACCTTCCTCAATTTTTTATAGCCTTCTTTAACATTGTTACATATTTCTTTATTGTCTTTGGATATCCTCAAATTCCACTGGATTCTAAGAACCGTATGTGCTCTTATTCTAACCAATTTTGCATTGTTGCTCCATTTTTCTGATCACTTGTCAACCAATGCCAACTTGGTCACTTCACATTTTCATGCCAAATATCATATCGGTGTTGCATATTCATCATATGCTTCCTTTTCTAGTTAACCTTGCCCAATTATACTTTGCTTGAGTTTTCCATCACTCACAATGCCACCAATTATATCACTCAAACTTCATATTGATATTGTAGTATTATTAACCACTCTCTTCTTCTTTTTCCAACCTAGCCCAATCCTTGACTTCATAAATCAACATGCCAACACATTGTAATGTTGCATTTATGTCTCTTTAGTTTCAT
>JASDQU010031701.1:0-13224 GCA_032191745.1 Picea mariana | reverse complement strand
CCAATCCCTAGTAGGTAGTCCCTATCTGTCAACAACTGCAGGTAGTGGAACCTCATCACAAACATTCTCTCTAAGTGAGTATGAAGGTCATCTATGGAAAATGCCTCATCTAAACTATCATGTGCCATGGATGCCCTCCAACAACAATCAACCATCAATGCATGCATGTCATCAATGCGCCTGGTGGCTGCCATGATCATATCCTCACTGACTCTCAGCTGTCCTGTCAAGTGGTGTGACTCCTGATCACAGTCACTTTGAGGTACCACCTCATGCCTCTTACAGCTAGTGCCATCACTAAAGTCCTCAACAACACTCTCTGCAGAAGATAAAGTGTTGAACTGCCTGTTGTCTACTGTGCCACTAGGTCTGCCCATACGTAACTATACATCATCCTCAACTGCCAGCTCCCTCTGAATCATACTGTATCTCATGTGAGCAGATGTATCCTCCTTAGCACTGAACCTGCTACTATCATCTGTTCCTGGATCCCATATAGATGTATCCAGACACGTGCTATGGTCATCCTGACTGCTAAAGACTGCATCCTCATTAGTGCTCCATAAACCTGTCAACATCCGCAATCTGCTCAACTAATGGAGTCTCCAAAAACTGTGACTCAAGCTCCTCATGCTGATCTGTATGTGTAAAGTCAACTGTATGTATGTCCTGTACCTCCTCATGGAACAATGTATCTACACATCCATGGTGTTCATCCTGCATGTACGTCTTCTCTATGCTATTGCTATCCTCATATGTCGTGGCTATTATGAGAATATGGAAGGATGACAGATGTGTCACGGCCACCATAGGACGCTCATCATATCTAGGTGCTAACACGTGTGAATCCTCACTAGGGTCACCACTCTGCTGAGGTGTAAGGTCATCAATTGTATGTGATATGTCTGCTGATACATTGGTGTTATCGTCCTGTCCATCCAACTGCCCCTCCAATGTGCAAGGGTCACTATCCTTCTCAAGTGTGCTAGAATCATCAGCCTCTGTGCAAGAGTCACTATCATCATCGGACTACTCTAAATCAACACCTATCGCTCTAACCTCACACATCTCATCATCACTATCATAGTGTGCCTCAATAGTGTGCTTCTGATCCTTACCCCTGCACCTATGATCTGGTTCCCAAGGAGCCTTGCAACTGTAGCAAAGTTTTGTGCTCCTAATGGGCGTGGGGTCTCTCTCTTCTTCCCACCTTCTACGGTCTCTGGCTCTCTTTTCCTCTAATTCGATGATCCTGAGTAAAATCTCATCTTCGCTCCATCTGGGATTTCTCCAGGCTACATACTGTGGGAAGGTTATGTGAGCCCTAATCTCTTCATTGCTAAGGCTGGAATATTGTATCTAATAGAAAATTAGATCAAAGTGCATCTCATCCATTTCTCCTTATGGAAGACCCCTCTATGCTCTGCATGCATGTGCTAATTCCCACTGGCTGGCATGAATCTAAGCTATGATACCACTGTAATGATCCCAAACCATTATGCCTAGATCATCACGGTTTTGGTGTCTTTTAAAACTTTTACTGGTTGTGGTATTTCATCAAACACTTGGTTGACCTACTTGTTTATATGTGTTTACTTGTTGGATGGCCTCTTGATTTCAGCCTTAGGGTTTACTGATGTGTTATACATGTGTATTTCAGCAATAAATAAGAAGATATAACCATGGAACACACCTCAACCATATGCAATATGATAGACAAGCCAAAACATCTCAATTCTGATTTTATTCATAAAATAGAGGAACCTGCTACAATGAAGATGCCAATATGGAATGCTCAACAGATGGCTCCAAGCTAGAAGTATGAGCTGCTACAAAAAGCTCTCGACAATACAAAATAAGCTTCCAAAAGCTGGATAAGAGATGAAGACCAATGCCAAGGTAGATTTGGGCCGTCTGAAGTGTCAAACCCCCACTGGAAGATGCCACATCCTGCTGGAATGTTGAAGCCCCTCAACAATTCGGTCCTACTGCCAAATGTGTCTAATCACCTCAAGAAAGATGCCAAACAATAGATCGGGTGATGGCAAGAACAACCCAGGTGCCCGAATCTCCATGATCTCCCTGAAACCCTATGGATCTGAACCTCCTCCAAAATATGGTTCGCCCCACTGGATGAATGAAACCCTAGATAAATCGGCCTCACTCCTAGATGCCTCCAAATGCTCCACAAAACAACTAGAATAATATATCGTGGCTTGGTTACCTCCCTGGTGAAGTCCCAAGAAAAATGGTGAAGATACGAGCTAGCAAATGACTGAAACCACTTTTTGAAGTTTGCTCCTCTCCTCCAATTTGTCCCATGCATCTAATAAATCAAATGGCACCTGAAACTCCTCATGAATGGACTAGATATGATGTCCAAGGCCCTGCAATGAAAGCCCAGGTGATAGAATCTCCAAAAGTCCTATCAATCAGCTACCACAAATCTCTCTCCAAGAATGGTGCGCCCCCCTTGCTAGAAACCCTAGATGGGACGTCCTCCTTCTCTTCCCGTGCCTGTGGCTGGTGTAGAACCCTCCTGCACTGATGTAGTTCTGACTAGAATGGTGTGGGAGAGTATTGCATCTCCGAGACCAAGCTTTGGACAAGCTAGGTGGAATCTTTCACCACCGAATCGTCCTCTAGGGTTTGTTAAGTCAAAACCCTTAAAACCCCCAATGTTGGGCTCACTAGCTAGAAGCCAGATATCAAAATAAAATCATACATGAATGAATGAGTAGAGGCCCTTACCTTCCTTTTATAATTTTTGGCTCACCTTGTCCCTCCAAAGTGACTTTCAATTTATTAATATTTAATTAATTAATTAAATCACTTTAATTAATTAATTAACCTTTTTACCTCTGAAAAGCCCCTTATCTCTCCTTGTGGCTTCCCTGGCCACTAAAAGTCACTTCTCACCATCCCATCCTGTAGTGTTGCTTCTCCCGATTCCAATGAGCTATTACATTGAGAGGTTCCTCCAAGTAATGTGCCCAAAATGACCTCTTTAGTGAACTCTATTGACTTATAGCTCAAAATAGTCAAAATCATGGAAATTGTCGGAATGCAACGGAACCAAAGCCAACCTGTGCGGAATGGATCATAATGATGGAATATGATGAGCAATGCGAGATGGACCCCATAATGCCTCTCAATAACCCCTGTACTCTCTATAACACCCATCTGGCTACTCTGGTCATCATAAACCCCTACACCGTGATGATGTCCCAAAGTGGGGACATTACAAGTATGAGTCAAATATAAGAGGCTACCAACTAACGTATTGTATAAAGTGGCATCAACTTCGGGAGTAGTACAAGTGGCAACAAGTTTGACTCTAGACTGGAAGGGAGAAGGGGTTGGTTTAGAATCATCCATGTGAAAGCGATGGAGAAGGTCACAAACATACCTAGACTATGAAAGAAAGATTCCTTCCTTGGTTTGCAATACTTGGAGGCCAAGGAAATAATGCAAATAGCCTAAGTCTGTAATTTCAAATTTCTTTTTAAGTTTGGTTTTGACATGGGTTAAAATTTTAGGGTCATTGCCAACGAGGATAAGGTCATCGACATAAAGAAAAAGTATGATGAGACGAATTCCTACTTTCTTGGTATAGACATTAGGGTCATAATGACATCTAGAAAAGTCGATGTCAAGAAGAACATTGTCCATTTTGGCATACCAAGCTCTAGGAGCTTGCTCAATATCATAAAAATATTTATCAAGGCAACAAACAAGGTGGAGTCATTTTGGACATAACCAGGAGGTTATTCCATGTAGATTTGTTCTTGCAAATCCCCATGCAAGAAGGCAGATTTAACATCCATCACATGGACCTCCCATTTATGTGAGGCAACAAGGGCTAGAACAAGGTGGATGGAATTCATTTTGGCTACAGGGGAAAAGGTTTCATTATAGTCTATGCCTTCAACTTGAGAGAATCCTTTGGCAAATAGTCGGGCCTTGTGTCTTTCAACACTTCCATCTAATTCATACTTAGTTCTATACACCCATTTACATCTGACAAATTTTCTTCCTTTTGGAAGAGGTACAAGATCCCAAGTATCATTCGCCGTTAAAGAGCGATACTCTTCATTCATTGCTATCTCCCAATTTGGATGACCTAAAGCTTCTGCAAATGTTTTTGGATCACAAGTCTCTGAAACTTGAGCCAAAAGAGAAGAGGATTGCTGGAATTGTGAATGTGTTTGACGCTGATACGAAGGATCATCGACAAGATCACCAACTGGTTCTTGAGTTGAAAGGGGTGTTGTTGTTGGAGTGCGCACTCAATAAAAAGTTATCTAGATATTACTGAAATGGCCGTATCTTGAGCAGATTGAAACCTTTTCAAGTGAAATGAAAAGTGTTCCTAACTGAAACAAGCACTCCAGACGCAATTGTGCAGTCCTATTAGCCAAAAAAATGTATGGAAATGGCAGAAATAGAGATGCAACAACACGGCTTGAAGATCGCGATCTACAATGGGAGCGGGTCTTCAACTACTCTTTGATACAATGTTTGACAACACAAGTATTCCAACAGAGGATGAACACCTTCAATAACCACTCACACAACCAGATCAAAGATCAACACACCGATGTTTTTACGTGGTAAAACTTCTATGGGGAAACATCCATGGCCCCAACCAACGTGGCCACTTGAGACAATTTATTAATGCAAGATAAGAATACTACATGGAGTTTCTCACAATTGATCATCGACAAATGATGCTCCATGCTCTTTAAATAGAGATCATGGACCAATAAGGTGTTAAGCCATAGATTAATGTAGCTGTTAAGATCCATGAGAATGTGATTTGTTAGATCACTCTATGTTGAGAACATATTGTGACCACAGATTATAAGTGCATACTAAAGAAATACACTTTAACCTAACGACACATCAAACCATGTTGAACTTAACTAACTCCTAGGTGTCTAAATATCCTAACAAATATAGAGGCACGAAAGGGGTGAAGTAGAATCCCTAGGGAAGTAAAATAACTCTTTAAAAGATAATTCTAACCTAACTAGGATGTGACTAGGATAACTAGTTCGGGTAGGTGGATTTTCCACTTGATATTTTGGGTAAAATAAAGAAAACTAAACAAGTAATGAGATGCAAGGCTCATTGGATTTATTAGGGATTAACATTTTTAATGATCCTATCACAATTTAGATGATTGTTTTCATCTATTTGATTAGTTAGCGTGTGAATAAATAAGCTATCTAAGAACTGGAAATAACAAAGAAAGGGATAAAGTAAAACTAGTTTATTTATCCATTAACTTTTGGTTCGTGGCTAGCCTTATTAACTATAAAATCTAAAAGAAAGAGTGAAAAAATAGAAACAAGCCTTAATATTTCCCTTCTAACCTAAATGTAAACACCAATCAACAAGAACTAGGGTTTATTACTACTTTCCTCTTGGGGTGCAAATAATTAGAGAGAAAGAGAGGGTGWTTTAAYCTCCTAATTGGATGAAATCCCCTGKCTAGGTTTAACTAATGTAACAATGTTCTTGGAATGATCATGCAACAAATAATAGAGAGGGTGATCTAGGAGAATCTGGAATGTTCACAGAAGGATCCATAAAAGCTCAAAATTTGACTCTCAAATGCTCTCGAAAACTACATCATTGCATAGAGCTCGGTGATAGCTTTCCAACGATGTAAAGATTACCTCAAATGGAGTTCRAATGCAAAAGATATGGMTAGTCAAAGTTTAGTCAAACATGGYAAAAGTCAAAGTCAAGGTGACACATGTCACCGCTGGAAGGGTGACACGTGTCCTCTTTGTATAACAAGATGATGTCAACATGAAGTAGAGTGACATGGCAACATGACAGTGTGCCACGTGTCACTCAAAAATGGACTTTTTAGAGATCTATTTGGACCAATAAAGTTATGACACGTGCCATCCATATGAGTGATGTGGCAGGCAGACAAGTGGACCAATGTACGACTAACACGTGGCARTCTRTATGTACAGGTGGGAGACAGGTCATCAYCGACATGGYAAGGGTCATACTATTGGCCAATGACAAACTGCCRCAYGGGCCAATRAAATGGTGCCATGTGTCACCTTCCAGAAGACCATGAAGGCCTACGGATCAAAAATGTGTTGGGCAAGACGAGTATTGAACCTGTAACCTTCATCGAAATCAACGCTTTACCAACCGTATCGTTAGCATTAAGCCAAGTTTCCACTTTTAAATGATTAACTGAAAACATTTATTTAAAGAGGTTTGAATATGGAATATATCAAATAGGGGAGGTCTGCGGGGCTTGAACCCGCGACATCTGCGATACCAACGACTTAACTTAAAGGTCCATACAATGCACCATGCATATGTGTTGGTTAAAACCACCAACAACAAAATATTTAAAGATGCTACATGAATTTCAGATAGTAGGTTGGGTCTATGCCCTATATATATGCACACATCCTAAGATGACACACATTCCTAGGTCGACATAAATCTCAAGAATTGCATGGATACCGAGAGAGGGTACGATACCGTTGGTGTGAGGTTGTAAGATCCTAGGTTCAGTTTATTCTACCAAAAAACCTTGTAGACACCGGCCCTTTGGGAATCACCTGCATGCAAGTGAAGTCTCACCCGAGGCATCTATTGGAGCTACAGGAACTAAGTTTCTACAGGGATGAGGGGATGGAAGGCTATCATCATATTCATTCCTACTTATCTACCTTATGCACAATATTCTTTGTCCCTTTTCCCTTGATTAATTAGTAATATTTAATTATGCAACACCACTGTGACACAAATTGCAACATAAATTATTCACTGTGACATTCATAATTACTATGCATCAATCATCTAATAAACAGATCTAGATCTAGTTATGCATAAATAGAATATCCATGAACAATCACATAAAAGGACATTTAGACATAATTTAATGTGGTTCATCTAATCCTTGGGATACATCCACAATGACTGGCTTATTTCTTATTCTTCGTGCAATCATCTTAGGCTTGTGAATTGCACTTACAATAGATACATCATGATATCCTTCCCAATCTTGCCTAGCCGCTCTGCAATGAAATCCTCTCTCTACAAACCCTTTCTAAACCTTCAAACATAGAATCTCTCTCATTCTTAGTCTATTCTCTCATCCTCAGCCTATCATCAATTCAACTTTCAGCCCCCTATTCGCTCAACACAACAACAATAACAACCTATTCTTCTCGACCCATTACATATTTATTTATAGAATTTAGGGCTGAAAACCGTACTCGCTTATCCCAAAACCCTATGACAACTCATGAAAACTCATTGTTCGGGCGTGATTTTCCTACCTTTTCTCCTGCATGCTACTTTTACATTCCCGACTGTTGTTCTTCCTACTTTTGCACATCTATCTTCTTTTTCATGCCTAACCGCTGTCCTTCTTGTTTTTACGTGCGCCCTCAAAAACTTAGTTCTTTGAACTACCTATCCAACAGGTCCCCAACACTCACCTATGGCTCGTTCCAAGGCACTTAATCCTATTGTGTCTCACCCCTCCATACTTCCATGAAATTTTGGAGGGTTTCCTTTGATGCCACGAATTCTTTTTTGACCTCTGCTTCTTCTTCCAAAATCTCCTCTATGACCTGCACAGTCAAGGTCGTGAGTTTCTCCTCCTTGAAGTGTGTTGCTTCCTTTGCCGTGCTCTGCACAACTGTCAATTCTCCTATTAACCTTAGTGCTTCATCCTGCAATGATACTAATCATTTTTGGAGAACCTTATGTCGTTCCCTTATGTGTTCTATTTCAATGTATGACTGCTTATTTGCTAGGATAATCGTCATGCGCTCAACTAGTGGAAACATACTTATGTTCTATGAAGCCTTCTGTGCCTTTTCCTATGCATCCCTTAATCTAGCTTCCACGACCTTGATCTTTGGATTGTCCATCAGATTTGTCCAAATATGTGTGCCTTCCTCACATAACTTCGCACATTCCTCATCCAGTCTCTTAATACTTTCTAAAGAGGTCATAACGGTCCTTTCTCTTTGTGCCTTTTCCTTAGGTGGTGTCCTTCGCATGGTGCGTGATTCCAAGTCTTCGATCCTAGTGCGGAAGCATTTAATGACTTCCCTGATTGTTGAGACTTGTTCTTCAAGAGTGGATTCTACCACCATCCACATTTTTGGAATATCCTTATAGAGTTTCTAGATGGTCTGTTGTATTCGGTCAGCCTGCTGCTCAACCTTGTCCGTCTCCTTCAATATTCTCTCGGCCTTTTTCTCAATCACGATATTCTCCTATAAAGCAGTTCTATAATCTTTTTGTAGCTTTGTCTTGTTTGCCGCTACCTTCTCCAACTCGCTTGATGCTGACTCTGCGCGAAACTGTATCTCTTGCGCAATACCGATGTAAAAGTCTTTTAGTACTGTTGTGGGCATCTGTGAAATGACTAAGTCTAGGCGAATTAGTCGTTGTACCTACTCCTGCATATTGGGCATTGGGAACTCAATCACATCTGGTGAGATCTTCAACACTCTGTGCCTTGTTGCCATCTTTGAAAAGTAAGAAGTGGTGGCCCCCGCTTCCTCGGTCGGGCTTGTTGACGGTCCTTCACCGGATTTGTGCTATGGTGCTATCCTTGCTGCTTCCAAGAGTTTTTGCAATGTTGTGAACTGGTCTTGCACCTACTAGAGTATTTCTTCTTATTTTCACGATGCTTGCTTGATTGCTTCATTTGCGACATTGATCACTTGATAGCCAATTCTATCCATGTCATCATCTTTCCTTTTTCCCCCTGGTTGTGGGACTGTTTCTTGTGCGTCTTCTGTGTCTCTGCCCAGTTCATTTCGCTGACCATTACCATGTCAATTACCTTTTCCATTACCTTATTCCTCTAGGTCGTTGTCAGTGTGCTCTGTCTCTATTTTGTTCGCAGGAACCTTCCAATTTGGATGCCAATCCTGCATGATCAAGTGGAGATCTTCTTCTGTGATATTGTATTTTTTCTGGACCCATTGCTCTTTCGGGTCCTTCTTTGCTTGTATATAGATATGGCGTCAGTCTGCCCGAAACCGCACAATAGAGGTGTACACCTCTACTAATTGTGGTGAAATCCGTAGTGTATTCTTGATGCACTTCCAAATCCTTTCGTCGTACAAGAAGAACTCCATGTTAGTGTTGATTTGTCTTCTTTTGTTAGGCGTGTACCAAAATTTCTGATACTTAGCTGGCAAACATGGCTTACCTCTGAGACCTAAGAATTGTGCATCCTTCCGCTCTTCCCACGCTGTGAATGCAATCAAAATTTGCAGCCATGGATAATGGAATTTCATGTCTCTATCATGTGCTTCTGCACAGTCGATGAGGAATTGGTTCAATAAGAAAGGCACCTAGCTCATCGAGACCCCTTCAACACACTTCTCAGCTGCAACTATCACTCCCGCTCGCACTTGGTCTTTTATGCATTTCCTTAGTAACTTGCATGCCAATGCCTGCGTTACAATCCTTACTATTGGGTTGCATATGCTTGGCACATCTAACCCGCGCACACCTCTAACTGTGTGAAATTTTTCATGCATTGCCTCTAAGAGAGCCGTATCAGTTTTCTTTTCTGCAAACAACAAGGTTGGATCTTCTCCTTGTGATGGTAAGCTTGTGATCTTTGTAATCAGGTTTGTATCTTTAAATATTGGCATGTCCAACCACAAATATCCACCATTCACACATGTCAAGAGCAACTTAACACACATGCATTCACCTCATTGCTCTTGCTGAAGTTTGGCATGTCAAACATGTTTAGTATGCATGCTCACTCCAGTCCTCTGGCCCATACCTTTGGCACAAGTATGCTTTGGTTCGTTGTTGGATCGATCCTCAGTTCCAAGTATTGATGCAACACAAGTTCAAGGAACTTCATCGTGTATGTGATATCGTAGTCCACATATTTGAGTTGTGACACCCTTCCTAGCATGTCTTCGTCCATGATGACCCCATCTGGGATGTTGGGCGTCACCAATTCGTATTTGGGAGTCTTCTACCATTTGTTGGTGTGCAATTGTAAGACTCTAGGTTCAATTTATTCTATCAACAAACCCTGTAGAAACCGACCCTTTCGGCACCACCTGCATGCAAGTGAAGTCTCACCCGAGGCATCTATTAGAGCTGTAAGGAACCAATTTTCTGCAGGGACGAGGGGATAGGAGGCTATCATCATATTCATTCCTACTTATCTACCTTGTGCGTCGTATTCTTTGTCCATTTTCCCTTGATTAATTAGTAATATTTAATTATGCAGCACCATTGTGACACATATTGCAACATAAATTATTCATTGTAACATTCATAATTATTGTGATCAATCATGTAATAAACAGATCTAGGTCTAGTTATGGAATAAATAGAACATCCATGAACAATCGCATAAAAATACATTCAGACACAAAATTCAACGTGGTTCACCCAATTCTTGGGCTACGTCCACAACTGCTCGCTTCTTTCTTATTCTTTGTGCAATCATCTCAGGCTTTCACACTGCACTTATAATAGATACATTATGATATCCTTCCCCATCTTTCCTAGCTGCTCTACAGTGCAAGCCTCTCTCTGCAAACCCTCCCTAAACCTTCATACATAAACTCTCTCTCATTCTTAATATATTCTCTTAACCTCAACCTATCATCATCTCAACTTTCAACTCCCTATTCGCTCAACACAATAATAACAACCTATTCTTCTTGACCCATTACATATTTATACATAGAATTTAGGGCTAAAAACCCTACTCGCTTATCCCAAAACTCTATTACAACTCGTGACAACTCATTGTTTGGGCGTGCTTTTCCTACCTTTGCCCCTGCATGGTGCTTTTACATTCTCGACTGTTGTTCTTCTTGCTTTTGTGCGTCTATATGATTTTGCATGCCTAATTGTTTTTCTTATTTATTTTGCATGCACCCTAAAAAACATAGTTCTTTGAACTGCTTTTCCAACAGGCACAGATGCATCGTTTTGCGTGTCAAGAGAAAAACCAAGTTTGGTCTTCTCTCGATATGCATGCCATGAGGTATATTGTCCAAACATAAGCATGTTTATCCTATTTCTTTGAGAGGAAGACAATGGTGATGCTATTTTTGTGCTAAGAGGTCATTTGTAAAAGTATTAGTCCAGATTTCCATTAATGAGAGCCATAGTGCATCGTTTGGCATGCAAAGAGGGTAAAATTGAGCCAGTTCAAAATATGGTCGAATTTATAATCATTTTTCTCAAAATTTCATAAGGAATTCAATGGTATACTCCTTTTCTACATTTGAGCAATGAAATTGAAAAGATTCCATAAAATTGGCTTTTGTAAGTCCATGTTGTAATGTAATTTGACACTTGAGATAATGAAGAACAATCTCACGATCTAAAGGGAATTTGGAGATGAAGTAATTTATGTCATCAATATATGTAATTTGAGTTCTATTATTTTCTGATGTGATATCTCATTTATACTTCAATATAATCATAATTAAAGGGTTTTGGATAAGAAGCACAACATCATTTTTCTGCAAATCACCTCAATACAATCAAGAAATTATTTTGAATCCGGTTATATGCTAACATGTATATTTTAAAGGAATAAGTAGTATCTAAGGATTTTCAGATCAAGTGCTATCAGAGCTATTTTTGACGTGTATTTTAAAACTGTTGATGTGACAAGATCCAAGACTTAAGTTAGTGAAGGTTTTGAAGACTCTTGTGGAGAGGACAAAATGAGTAAAGCTTTCACGAAGTTAAGGCTACAAAAGAACATTAACCGACAAATTCAAAAGGAGAATTCTGATTTAAGGATGCAGTTGCAAACTCTCGAGGAAGAAAAGCAAAAGCTGTAAGATCGATTGATATGTCAAGAGGAATTCCATAGAGGTATTTTTCATGAGTTGGAAAGGAAGTTGCAGACCAAGAATCAAGTATTGATACCATCAACATCAACCCATGAAGAATGGCAAGTTGAGAATGTAAAGTCTTCGATGCAACAAAAACTAACTCTTTCAAAGGGCATGATGGAGAAGGATGATTCTTCATATTATTCTTTTTCCCATTAATATGGAGAATGCTTGAGGACAACTAAAGCAAGGATAACTTCATATGAAGAGGTCTTACCTTCCAGTCCAGAGAAAGGTAACATATCTAAGACATCTGCAGAGAAAGATGTGCATTCTAAAGAGGGAATGAAGATGTTTCCTACTAGTAAATGGTCTATGTATCCATGTGCTTCCTGTGGAACTAGTAACCATAATATGGAGAAATGTCAAAGAAGACAATCCATGCAAGTAAATCCATCCAAGAAGAAGGATAAAGGTAAAGGTCATTTCTAAAAGCAAAGGAAAAGGGGGAATGACAAGAAGGGATCATGGTTCCAAGATAGGAACAAGATACTCTGCTCTTATTGTGGTAAGAGTGGACATCATATCGAGAAGTGTTGGACACTTTATCCACACTTATGTTCGAAGCAGAACCAGAAAGATGTAAAGGCACTTGCAAGAAGACAAACATCAACCCCAAATGAAGTTAATTGTCTTGCTGAAATATTCGAGAGAGAATACTTTCTAATGGTTGGTCTTAACAGAGTGATATATGAAGACATCCAGGAATGGTTTGTGGATAATGACCCATCTCGCCACATGCCCGAGATGAGATCAATATTCCCGATTTTCCCAAAGATTGACACAAACTTCTATGTAGGATATGGAACTAACACCAGAAAAGCAATAAAAGGCTATGGATCTGTAAGATTCTAGCTCGAGTTGGGAGGATTTATGGGAACATAGCATATGTTATATGTTCCAGATTTGAAAGTAAACCTACTCTCAGTTGCGAATTTTGAAGATGAAGGCTATGCAATCGCATTCCAAAATGGCCAAGTACTTGTGTATTCAAGGGAAGTTGTTCAAGACACAAAAATTGTGCTTGGTTTTCATAAAGAGAGGTTATACATGTTATTGGGAAGACCTATAATCCGTTCTAACGATTTCTTGGATTCAACATCATATTCTGCGTTAGATTCAATGTCATATTCAACATCAGAATCAATGGAATTGTGAGAGATAGGAAGCTGTGAGACTCCTTCCGGTACTAAGGGGAGGATGAGTCCATGAATAAGCTATCCATCAAAAGATATTTCATTTAAAAATGTATATTTGTAAATGTAAGCTAATATGCATATGTAGATATCTCCTAAGTCTATTAGAAGGCTTTTAAGCC
>JASDQU010031700.1:0-15759 GCA_032191745.1 Picea mariana | reverse complement strand
TTTTCTACAATCATCCATGTTCTGTACCTTAATAACATCAATGTTATTTTCTCTTTTTCCAATCTAAAAGAATAAATTCCCTGCTTTGATTTCTTCTTCTAAAGTACTTAAAGATTCAATCAAAGATCTTTCTAGGTTATAATTTATTTATGAACTCGCTCTGATACCACTTGATTACCTACTACCATGTCTTACCCATAGAATGACAACTTGCTCTTAATTTGCTGCTGAATAAGCCTGCAATAAAGTTGTCCAAGGATATTCAAATCTTGCTCAAACACTAAGAAATCCAAATCTCCCTATCACCAACCTCTGTCTAAAACTTAATCCCATTTGTTGATCACACTTGTGGATCGACTAATTTATGTTGTTCTCCCCGAGCTTGTTTCTGGTTCAATTCAAATTCGACTCCTCTCTGGTGGGCTAAAATTTTTACAAATATTCATAAATAATAATTTTCATTTTCAGTCCTTAAAACTAGTGTAGGGATATTTAATAAGGCCTTAAATCCTTATTCTTATTCAATTTTAATCCTACACAAAGAATTCATATGACTAGACCTAGAAACCAAGGCTTAGACCCGAAGGCGTTTACATATATAACTGATAGACTGGTGCCCCAAGGAGCTTACCTATAATACCCCAAGGACGTGCCCCAATTATATTATGAATTGTAATTATGTTTATAGGCTAGTGAGCCAAGTGTATATACGTTGGTGGGATTATGTGTTTATTAGGCTGGCGAGCCTAGGTGTTAAAGGCCGGGAGCCTGATTTTGTATATGTAAATATGTAGATCATTAATAAAATGTAAACATCGCTGCATGAAGACCGACCATGAAGAAAGAGTGATGGGGTACTAAGCTTCCACAAGGTGGGTAAGGGAGGGGGATAAGTGTTTGGACCTAGGGGCTAAGCTATGGGGCTTACCTCTAAAGGAATAATATTTTAATATTAATTCTTGAAGGCTAAGGTGGACATACCATGTTTTGTCCTAAGTTCCTGGGGAAAAAGGGAACATGTGTGAAGTGGAGCACATGCAGCTCCAGGAAGACAAGTGTCGACTTGGTCACATGTAGTTAAAAGATGAAGCGTCAGCTGGGTTGGGGGTGGGCTGACCATTCCTCCGCCTGAGTTCTCTGGTCATTCTTCGACATCCTCTATCTGAACCTGGTTTTGCCTACGAGAACTGACCATTGTTTACCATCCTCTGTGAATCTTGTTTTGGCCTCTGCATTTGACCTCTGTATACCCTCATGCATATCTGGAACGAGGAAACCATGAAGCCGATCCTATGCATGAAAAAAATGGCAGACCTGTTGACTAAGACGTGCCTTATGTGAAGCCCGATCCCCCCTGTAATTGCTTGTGTCGTGTTGATTCATAACCATTGGTTGTTGTGGCCATGCAGTTCCTTGAATGAGTGTGGTATGCTACTGCCATCTGTTCCTTGTTGAGCCTTGTTGTTGTTAGCACTGTGTTGGAATTGATTCGAAGAAGCAGGTTGCCAGGCCTATGAGCCACACTCTCTCCAGGTGAGAGAGGTGGTTGTGGATTGAAGAGGAAGGTTTTCAGGCCTGTGAGAAACACTCTCTCTAGGTGAGAGAGGTGGTTGTGGATTGAGGAGGTAGGTTGTCAGGCCTGTGAGAAACTCTCTCTAGGTGAGAGAGAGTCTGCTAGGAATTGGTTTTCTCCTAGAGAGAGTCCAACACCAGCTATGGAGATCTGAGAATTCTTGATCCGATCTGTTTTCGAGACCCAGAGAGAGAGGTGAAGCACCGACGGATTGTGCTTGTGAAGGTGTATACTCCCAGGTGGAATAAGAATGTGGGGAATCAGATCTGTGAGTAGTGGGCATAAGAAGGCTCCTGGAGAGAATCCTTCCAATTTGTCTTTGCAGTTTTCCTGTAACCTCAACCTAGTCTAGGATTCCCTTGCCTTGGGTGGAGCTTAGAACCAGCTTTGGGGTGACCCACTACTGAGCGTGATGAGAAGCGTGGTCTAAGGCTAGGAGGTTCATGGAAGGTCTTTATGTAGTTGGTGGAGTTACTCTAGTTTCAAAGTTAAGTATCATTATGTGTTTAATTTCAATTAAAATGCATGTCTATGATGCTTGTATATTTTCATGTATTCCATTGCATGTATGAATTGTTTTTAATTCTATTTAAGTCTGTATGATGGCAGTAACTCTATGTTAAATGTGGTAATTTGATTTAATTCATATTATATATAAGTGTATGTTTTGCAGTGGTAGCGTTTTCTAACAGTTGGGTTGATGGGCGGGGATGTTACAATATGGTATCAAAGCCATGGTTTCAACACTAAGCCTGGATGGGCCATGTTAGTGGAAGTTGAAGAAAGAGTTTCGGAAGGAGTTGTTGTCGAAATGGAAAAAAACTAAGTTTTGACCCAAGGTTTCAACACAGAGCCTGGATGGGCTGGGTAAGTGGTCATTGGACCCAAGGTTTCAAGTGGAAATTGTGTTTAGAGGAACCAATTTTGGACCTTAGAATGTTCCTGAGTTCCAAGAGGTTACCTTGGTCGTGTTACGAAGCTTAGGAGGAGTAGCGGTATCATAAAACTAAAAATTACATGGTATTTGGCCACAAATAGAGAGATCACAACACTGGTGGTGTTGGGACCATAGAATATTTTCGAAAGGAAGGGAAATCATTTACGACCGTCAGATCTGGAGAATGTGTAGAGGGGTTATCCTGGAAGCCTTTTGGAGTTTGAAAATTGGGAGAAGTGGGATGCACTGATGCACAAATTTCTGAAGCCCGAAGCTTCGAAGTCCTGGAGAAAGATCTACATCATAGATCAGATAAAAGAGCTTGACCATTGGATCAAGAAAAAGAGTAGATCATAATTTCAGAAGTTCAATGAATGAAAGAAGTGGGATGTGCTGATGCACAAACTTCCGAAGCTCGAAGTTTCGAAGTGAAAAGTAGACATGGTGGGGCCAGATGATGTTGCTAAGGATGACATGGACCTTTCTAGGCATGCCACGTGCCACCACTTGGGTTGGTGACATTTTTACTATTTGGGCCCTGGAAGATAAAGAGTTTCGTAATTTTAGATTTCGGAAGATTTGAAGGAAGAAAGCGTAAGAAATTCTCAAGTCCGAAACTTCGAAGTGACGTGGCATGGTAATGTCACTTGGTTTGATGTGGAGACATGAGTTGTGTGTGACATGTTAGTGGGTTTTGAACCCGTAGAAGATTGAAAAGCCGTATGGAACGTGACATGTGTCACTCATATGACCGAGCCATGTGTCAGCTGCTAGTATTCCATCACGTGGAATTTTGTATGAGCATGGTTAGTGGGACCCTAAGGTTACATAATGTAGTTAAATGACAAAGAACCCACACTAGCGTTAATCACGATACATCAAGATCAATGAGAAAAAGGCATTGTGGGGATCATGTTTTTTTTCTTTTTTTTCTTTTTGATATTGTTTCATAGTTTATTGTTATTATGTGTTTTGTGAACGTATGATGCTCATGGTGTGTGAATTATTTTGTGAAGAAATTGACTAAGTTTCAAGTGTTCTCTTCTGTAAGATATGCAAGGAGTGCATACTAAGTGCAAGGAGTGCACGTGAGAGAGTCTTTTTTGACTCAAAGATCAGAAGAGATAGTGTAGAACTTTTGTATGCAGAGTGTGCAAATCAAGCGCAAGGAGTGTGTATAGAGTGAACTTGTTTTAAGTTCGAAGGGCTCAAGAAGACGAGTGTAGAGTGTGCCAGGAGGGCACTAGAAAGTCTTTTGAAAGACGCATAAGGCATGAGACCCTTTGAGACTGAGTAAGTTAAAATCTCAGGGAGAAACAATGCAATTTCACACGTAGAGCACAAGTGTGCGCTAGGGTGAAGTTAAAATTTCATTAACAGAAGCTCAGGAGGGAAAACACCGTTGAATCCTTCGAAAAAATTGAAATCCTTCAAGTTAGGGAGGAAGTCAAGTCCAGAATAATTGACACCAAGATATTTGGCAAGAAGTCATTGAGAACCTGAACGAACGGTAGGAATCCTTGGAGGGAGAAGTGCTGATAGCCATGCGTCGTTAGATCAAAATAAAATGTGAGGAGGATAACGATGAGAGTCATTCAACACTTGAAAGATCAGGAGAGGTAGTGATCCATTGATCTCAAGGAAGATCGAACCATTGATTCCTTTCATCAGGAAATTGGAAATTGGGAGTTGGGAGAATGAAGGAAGTTTCTCTCGAAAATCCTAAAACGCGAACATCCGATTCGCGAGGAGATATCTAGACCATTGAATCATGACGAGTGTGAGACGTTGATCTGACACACTTGAATTTTGTGAAGTTGAAAGTTGGAAAGGGGAAGAGAAATGTTTTCTGATTTCATGAACTGCAAAGTCCTGATTCACGAGAAAGGATCCACACTGTTGGATTATGAGGAGCTGTGAGTCGTTGGATCTGACTCACGTGGATTTCGGAAAACTAGAGATCAAAATAAAAGAGGGGAACAATTTTTCGAAACCCCAAAATGTGAATTGCGAGGAATTGATTTCGACTGTCGAAACCTGGAAAGTTGTGGACCATTGATCTGAGGCGAACAGAGTTGAGGAGTTTGGACCTCGGGAGAAAGAAGGAGAGCTAATCCTCGAAGTTTGTGAAGGGTAAAGTCCCATAGTTCTCGGAAGCTAGGCCCCAAGTCATAGCTAGAGGTCACGCCGATGGAAGTTAAGACAAGAGCTAGCACGCGCTAGACTCTTATTTCAAATTTCGAGGATAGAGAGAGTCGAGGGTGACTCATATCGAAACACCTGGCATGCGAAATCCCAAAATTCCTTTTGGATAGGCGCGTGGTCATAGCCGGTGGTCACATAGAGGAATCTTGTGTCTGCCTCTATTTCTCACAGGTGAGGTTTTGCGCAAGGTCTGTGAATTTGTTTTGTAGAGGTTCTAGTAGGGTCTCGAAGAGCTGCTCTAGGTCCCAGAGTTGAAGATCCATTGACTGCGAGGTCAGCAAACCCCGCTGAGGTGGGGGAATTGCGTCAAAAGTGCTTAGGGAGGGAATAATCATGCATAGTGATCATAGTGGGAGCACAAGAAGATCCAGGAATTTGGGAAGAATTGTAGACTTATGGGATCAACAAGGAAATTTTTTATAGGGAGAAAGAAGTTGCTGCAATTTCTGTGGTAGCAAGTATGTTATGGCTTGTTGGGTCAGCCAAAGGAAAGAATGCTTGCATGTTTGAAAGTGTTGTTGGTGATGTAGTTACATAAGGAGGGAAGCAACCGAGAGATGAAGTGTTGATTATAACTTTGATAAAAGAAGCATGAAATCTTCTACTGCCATTAGACATTCAGGTAGAATAAAATTTATTAATGGCATGCGTGCAGGTATGAGTTTTTATTACTCTTTTTGCATAATTGTTGAAAGGAAATTTAGGTAAGAATTTCCTCAGCCAAAGTTATTATATAAAATCACATGATTACATTATTGAATGAATACCACTGGATGTGATAAAGGATGGAGGCTTGTATTAATTCAAAGATTTTTAGCTTCTGAATGCACACACTGACACCATAAAATGTCATGTTAATTTGGTTATGGGGTAATAACCAAAGAATTAAAAGATAAGAACTTGTTATAGGAATGAATGCCAGTAAGCTAGTCATGTATGAGACCAGGACATGGTTGGATATGGAAAGGTACGGATATGGAAAAGTTATAAGCTTGGACTGCAACCTTTTTTCTAACACTAATGAACACCACAAAATTATATTCTTGGTGTAGTGTTCGGGTCGAAAAGGAAGGCATCCAATTAATTGGGAAGACAATAGGAAGTGTGTGGAGAATGTGTCAAAACATTGGCCAGAATTCCAACTTATGGATGGTGAGATACATGAATGAGATAAATAGCATTATGTAATTCAATACAAGGTGCATTGAATATGAATGCATTGAGAATTGCACTCATGCATAGTAAGTGATAGAATTGTATACTAAATGAAATGGTTGAATATGTTTTGTAAGTACATGCATATATATTATTGGATGGAAATAATTGTTACTAATAGCTGAAATGTGGTTAACTCATGAAGTTGAGGACATTTCAGGGAGGTGTTAGACATTGCAACAAGAAAGTTGCAAGTCAAGTAGTCACATGAGCATTGACTACATAAAATTTTATGTTCAGAAAATTGAAATAATAAACTTATTGTTATTAATTATGAACATGCACATGCATATAATGATGAGTCATTCTATTTGGTTAAGTTGTTTGGTAATTGTGATTGAATTTTTAGGTGCAGGAAATTCTAAGCTCATTGCAAAAGGTGTTGTACATGTTGAATTATGATGTACAAAAAATAGTGACAATTGTTGGCAGTATGCAAGATGAAGTTTTGCAGGAAAATGGTATGCAGTTTGGTACCTGTGGAAAATCAAAAGGATGGTTGCATTCATAATATGGAAACAACCAAGATGAATTATAAAATAGAATTTCATGTTTTGGGGAAAAAGTTGAATTCCCTTTTGAACTAATTGGAGTTCCTAAATGAATTCTTTTACGTTTTCTCATGATAACTGCATGTGGGTGATGCAGATGAGATGATGTTGATTAAAGTTGGAATGTTGACTACACAGAGTAGCTCAGGGAAGATGCTGATTGGAAATATCTGAGGGCAATTGGAACTCCAGGAGCCACGATGCTCTGAGACTTCCTGAGTCAGCCTGTTGTTGAAGACCAAGGAAAGGGAGGTGTAGCAACCGATGGATTGTGTGACAGTGAATGTGTACACTCCTGGGGTGGGACAGGCATGTGGGGAATGAGAGATTGTTGGTTGGAGTGCTGCTGAGGTTTGGTACCTTGGTTTAGACCATGTTTATGTGGAAGGTCTTCTCAATCAAAAGATACGTATCAATTCTCTATTTATTTTATGTTGTGCTTCTTGTATACAGGTTATAATGTTATTAGAATTGCCTGTAAATACATATATATACATTGCATATATGATTTCATTACTTGCATCCATGACTGTACATAATGTGTTTCATGTTTCATTGCTTAAGAAATTTATACCTGATGCTAATCATGTTATTGATTGGAATGTGATTTAGTTGGAGCAAGAAGGCGTCTTTCAAGTACATCTTGTGCGCATATTGGACCTGAAAGAGAAAACAGATCCAGAATCGATCCGTAAGGCTTGTAAAGGTCCAGTGGACCAGGTACGGTCCCGAGGACGTGACATGGAATCATGAAGATGCTATGCAGGAAGAATACCCACATCTTTTTGAATATTTTGGGAAATCTTGTTGATGTTGTGTAAAGAGTTGCACTGAGGACAGTGGAAAAATAAGGGGAGGGGATTGTAATAGCCCAAGGACGTGCCCCAATTATATTATGAATTGTAATTATGTTTATAGGATGGTGATCCAAGTGTATATAAGCTGGTGGGCTTATGTGTTTATTAGGCTGGAGAGCCTGGGTGTTAAAGGCCAGGAGCCTAATTTTGTATATGTAATTATGCAGATCATTAATAAAATGTAAACATCGTTGCATGCAGACCGACCACAAAGAAAGAGTGATGGGTGACTAAGCTTCCACAAGGTGGGTAAGGGAGGGGGCTAAGTGTTTGGGCCTAGGGGCTAAGCTAGGGGGCTTACCTCTAAAGGGATAATATTTTAATATTAATTCCTGAAGGCTAAGGTGGACATACTATGTTTTGTCCTAAGTTCCTGGGAAAAAAGGGAACGTGTGTGAAGTGGAGCGCATGCAGCTCTAGGAAGACAAGTGTCAACTTGGGCACATGAAGTTAAAATCTAAAGCATCAGCTGGGTTGGGGGTGGGTTGACCATTACTCCACCTGATTTTGCTGGTCATTCTTCGACATCCTTCGTCTGAACTTGGTTTTGCCTGCAGAAACTGACCATTGTTTACCATCCTTCGTGAATCCTATTTTGGCCTCTTCTTTCTACCTTTGTATACCCTCACACATATCTAGAACGAGGAAACTGTGAAATCGATCCTGTGCATGAAACCAGTGGCAGACTCGTGGACTGAGCCCTGCCTTCTGTGAAGCCCGAGCCCCCTTGTAATTTTCATAACTGTTGTCTATTGTGGCCACGCATTTCCTTGACTGAGTGTGGTATGCTACCACCATCTATTCCTTGTTGAGCCTTGTTGTTGTCCACACTATGCTGGAACTGAGTCGAAGAAGCAGGTTGTCAGGCCTGTGAGAAACACTCTCTCTAGGTGAGAGAGGGGGTTGTGGATTGAAGAGGCGGGTTGGAAGGCCTGTGAGCAACACTCTCTCTAGGTGAGAGAGGTGGTTGTGGATTGAAGAGGCAAGTTTTCATGCTTGTGAGCAGCTCTCTCTAGGTGAGAGAGAGTCTATTGGGAAGTGGTTTTCTCCCAGAGAGAGTCCAACAACAACTACAAATCTTTGAGAATTCCTGATATGGCCCGTTGTCGAAACCCAGAGAGAGAGGTGAAGCACCAATGAATTTTTCTTGTGAAGGTGTATACTCTCGGGTGGAACAGGCATGTGGGGAATGCGAGATTGTGAGTAGTGAGAATAAGAAGGCTCCTAGAGAGAATCCTTCTGGTTTCTCTGTGCAATTTTCCTGTAACCTCAACCTAGTCTAGGATTCCCTTGCCTTGGGTGGAGCTTAGTCCCAACTCGGGGGTGACCCACTACTGAGAGTGATGAGCAACGCGGTCTAAGGATGGGAGGTTCGTGGAAGGTATGCACACAATTGGTGGAGTTACTCATGTTTCAAAGATAAGTATCATTATGCGTTTAATTTCAATTAAAATGCATGTATGTGATGCTTGTATATTTTTATGTATTCCACTGCATGTATGAATTGTTGTTAATTCTATTTAAGTCTGTATGATGGCAGTAACTCTATGTTAAATGTGTTAAGTTGATTTAATGCATATTATATATAAGTGTATGTTCTGCAGTGGTAGCGTTGCCCGAAAGTGGGGTTGATGGCCCGGGACGTTACATTACCTATCCACCCTGACCTTAGTTGTGACCAAAGGATAGTCCTTGGACACCTTTTCACATTTGCAAGTGGTTTTAGAAAACACAAATCAAAACACGAGTTAACACATGTTTGACATGTGTCTCACCCAAATCCCTCGGTAGTAACCTTTCGTGTTTTGAGTTATCAATAACCTTTGTGCAAATTTGAAATGTGAATGCTGTAAATATTGTCGATCTCGTTCCAATTCTATCTGACAACCGGTAATACACTGGGATTAATGACGTAGATATTACTTTGATTTTAGATATAACAGTCCCAACCTCTTATCCCATAGATCAATGGGTACTCTATCCCTTCTTCTACCCTGAAAAAATTCTAAATTTATGTTAGCTTAGGTGTATAATCGATTTTGCTCGATATGATTCATTGATCATAAATTTAATCAATGAAATCCACATTGCTCCCTCCTTGCATTCGATGGGACTAATGGCAATCTAATTCAAGGATGGATATTACAAAACTTGCAACCTTGGTCTATCATCCAGAGACACCTGTAATTCGATGTCAACCACACTCTCCTCATCTTGGAACTCACAATCACCCTCCAAACCAATATATGTACATATATTTATGTGTAAAGGATCATACAAAGGTAAGGGTTTACACAGTTAAGCTGTCTAACACTCGAAATAGAGTGTATATTCTCTTTATTCATTAATTACACCATACTATACATCAATTTACAAAACATCCTTTCCTAATTTGGCGTAATTACATTTAGTAGGCCTCTCCTCTCTCTTTGGCCTAATTTCTTCTATTAATGGCCTCTCTTTCATGCCTCCTAGGATTACAATTGAAATGAGGAGGATTATGAACAAATAAAGTTCAGATTGTATAAATCCTCCAACAATACCTAAGGATCCTCTCAGATCCAGAAACCTCTCACTCATATCCTATCTCAAGGATCTCTAGATCCATAAATCTCTCAAGAAAACCTCAATCTCTGAAGATCCAAAAATCATTCAAGAGATCTAACTCACCCCTAAGATCTCTCTATGTTCCCACAGTTCTTGAGAACAAACACAACAAATAGATTTAATTGCATAATCAATCATTCCTATGCACTCCTTCTAGAATCCTCACAAAACATAGGAAAATACATTAAATCAAATATTTAGGAACCCACTTCCTTGGTAAATGAAATACTTCTAGGTATAGCCAAAAGTTTTTGACTTAGGAGACTAATTGCTACTACATCAACCTAACATAAAACCTAACATGTACCCATATGCTCAAAAGAGTGCGATTGAGATTATAATTCAAGAAATGTTAAAGGATGACATCATTTAACCTAGCCAAAATGATTTCTCTTCAGTGATGGAGATGGTTTGATGCAGGAGCATCGTAAGCATGCACAAGTGGAGGACAATTAGATATGCACCAACGCACATTTTGAAGACGTTTTGAAATTTGAAAAGATGAGACATTAATGTAATATCTAGAAGGGATATGTTTGCATTTATGGTTTCGAGATTGTAACACAGATCTTGAATAGTTTCTCTCATCTGTCGGTTGTAGCCATTTAATGTAATAAATGTAAAATATATGTAGGCTTTAATTCGATTAGATAGATTGAGGTTGTAGGAGGGAAAACTCGAGAAAGCTCCCTTGTATGTATTGTGTTGTATCATTATTATCATAGGAGTTAGAAGCTGTAGAGAAAGAGAAGCATAGGAGAGTAGAGAAGAACAAAGATTGTAGAAGTTGTATGAGTAGATAGTTGTTGCTATTGAACCCATGTATAGATGCACCTGGATTAATATAAAAAGGCTTTGATCCAATTTCATGGTGTTGTTATGGTTGTTGTTTGAATCTATTGAATGGTATGGTTACAGTTTTCTTATATACTCTATTTTCATTTGTTTCAATTCTTATTTGTATGATTTCATGTTTAATGTATGAAGTCCATGAGAGGGAGAGTATGAGTTTCAATTGTTTCTCATCCCAAGAAATCCTGCAAGGAGCGCAGTGAAAGTTCGCAAGAAGTGCGTTGACAAGATTCTGATTTTTACCTCAGAAAATGTCAAGAGGGATACCGTTGTCCTCATACCAACATAAGTGCAAGTATAGCATAGAGCCATGCAAGGTGTGCACAGGCCAGTTGAAGTCTTAGACTTTTCCAACCCAAGTGAGTGGTTGAAGTATTTCTATCGCAAGGGGTGCGCAGAGGTGGAAGATGTCAGATAATCAACGATTATTGTGAGGGACACAAGGAGTGCGCACAAGAATTCCCTTAGAATATTTGAGTTTGTTGCAAGAACCAAGCTCAAGAGGGATAGAGACTTCGAAGAGTTTGAAGGAAAAATGAGGGTCAAAGTTGCCTCACAGAAGGAAAGCTCAGAAGGAAGGACACCAAGTTATTTGGAAAAAGTTATCAAGAGTCTAAACGAACGGTTGAAATTCTCGGAGGGAGAAACATCGATTTTTCATGGACCGTTGGATCTAGTAGATTAGTGGAGAGGATATGATTGAGTGTCTTTCAACACTCCCAATCTCAGGAGAGATAACATCCATCGGATCTATATCAACGAGAGTCGTTGATCTAGTGCTTTGAAATTTTGGTATTTCGGGAATCAGGAGTGTGGAGGAACAACTACTCGGAGTTCGCGATACGCGAAATCCTGACATGATATGGACCATTGATCATGGGAAGAATTTGGACAATCGATCTATGGAAAATGAATATCGTGATTTTGACTATCGGGCGAAGGGAGATAAGCCACATCATAAATCCTCGATACACGAAATCCCAACGTGCTCAAAGGTTGGGCCCTAGGTTACAACAAAGGGTCATATCAGGAGAATTTCATGTAGGAGCTAGAGACCGTTAGCCCATTTTGGGATTTTGGGACTTGGAGGAGTCGGGGTGACTTGTAATTGAAACCCCCCCAATACGTGAAATTGTGATGCGCTCTTTTGGGGTTAAGTCTGTGGTCACAAGGAGTAGAGGTTTACGCCTAGCGCTTGTTCGTGTGGGTGTGACTTCTAGAAGGACCTGTGGTTGTATGTTTTAGAGATTCCATTTGGGAATCAAAGAGTCATTTTGGCTCAGAGGAAGTTGAAGATCCATAGGCCGGGAGGTTAGTGGACCTTGTTGAGGTGGGGGTCTACGTCAGGTGGTATCAGAGCTAATATTTTAAATTTTTGTAGCGGAGAGTAGATAAAGAAAATACTTTGATACACATCGTCAGTTGGTATTAGAGATAACAAATTTTGTTTTCTGTAGAGGGAAGACAGAGAGCAGTTTTGATTTGAATTCTGCATGGACAGATTGAAACAATGCCACCAAGGAGACATCAAGAAAGACCAATACCCGATCCAGCCATGGAGAGGGAAATGAGAGAACTTTGTGCTCGATTGGATGCTATGGAGACAACACATAAATGAACAACTAATACTGGAGATGTTAGTGAGGGTGAAAGTGAGAATGAAGGAAGACCTGAAGAGGAGGTTGCAGTCGAAGATTCTCCAGAGGAACGTATATTCAAAGATGTTGCAAGAATAGGGGCCAAATGAAAAATGGATATCTCGATGTATGGAGGAAACTTAGACGTTGAGGAGTTGCTAGATTGGTTTAGAGCTCTGGACAAATATTTTGATTATGAAGACATGGATGAAGATAAGAAAGTAAAACATGTCGTTACTAGACTGAAAGGGCATGCAAAACTGTGGTGGGATGAACTGCAGGCTAACAGGCGTTGCAAATGAAAAAAAAAGAATCAAAATATGGAATAGGATGGTCACGAAGATGAAATCCAAATTCATACCTAGAGATTACCAAATTAATATGTTCCGAAGAATGCAGAATTTGAGACAGAAAGGGATGACAGTGAAGGAGTACAATGAAGAGTTTTACTGACTAAACATTAGAGCTGGTCATCATGAGAATGATGATGAAAAGGTTTCCAGATATATGAATGGCCTGAGATATGACATTTAGGATGAGATGAGTATGGTGACAATCAAGAATGTAGAGGATGCTTATCAGATTTCTCTGAAGGCAGAAGAGGAATTGGATCGAAAGCAAGGTCAAAGGGGCAGAGGTAGAAGTCAGAGAAGACGAAAAGAAATTGCCCAAGACAAAGTAGAGAAGCACAAGGATGAAGAAAAGAAACCTCACAATCACCCAGAAAGGGGAGGAAGTTCACAGGGAAGACAATATGCCAATAGGAACACTTTTCCATGAGAAAGAGGAAGAGGAAGAGGCAAAGGAGGTGAAGTAAAGTGTTTTTTTTGTGGAAAGATCAGACACAAATATTTTGAATGTCCTGATAGAAAAAGAGATGGAGGAGGAAAAGCTCACATTTCATAAGTGCAAAGGAGAAATGTTGAGGCAGAAGATGCAGAAGGCGAAAGATCCTTTATGATGAGGAAAATTCTCTTGAAACAAGAGAAGGAGATGGAGAATCTAGTCCAAAGGAACAGTTTGTTCAGAACTGCTTGCAAGACCAAGGATAGGGTATGTAAGGTGAAAGTGGATAGTGGAATCATAGATAATTTAGTATCCACAGAGATGGTGGAGAAGCTGGAATTGGAGACAGTTGCACATCAAATCCCGTATAAAG
Source organism: Picea mariana (assembly GCA_032191745.1). Classification (NCBI taxonomy): domain Eukaryota; kingdom Viridiplantae; phylum Streptophyta; class Pinopsida; order Pinales; family Pinaceae; genus Picea; species Picea mariana. Next base: position 2,166 of record JASDQU010031700.1, on the reverse strand, counting down.
TCTCGTGGTTGCAAAAGGGACATCAGGTAACAAATACTAAACAATGTTTAGTTGAATAAGATAGGGGGATACAGAGATGAGATCTTATGTGATGTTATTCCCATGGATGTCTATCATATTTTGTTGGGGAGACCATGGCAATATGACATAAATGTTATTCATGATGGAAGAAAGAACACCTATACCTTGGAGAAGAATGGTAGGATGCATATGCCATTGCCAATTGAAGACAAGAAAGAGAAAGCAGAAACAAGCAATACTATACTTCTCATGAGTGGGAAGGAACTTCTGGATGAAGTCAAGAAGGGTGAAGAAATGTAGTTTGTTGTGGTAAGAAAACCTAGAGTCATTTTGGCCAGTACTTCGATGGATGATCTACCTGAGGAAATTCAGGAACTGCTGGAGAATTTCATTGATATTGTGGTGGACGAATTACCTTGTTCGTTGCCACCCATCAGAAGTATAATCCATCACATTGACCTTATACCAGGAGTGAGTTTTCCAAACAAAGAAACGTACATATTGAAGCCATAGGAGAATGAAGAAGTCAAGAAGCAAGTATAGGATTTGATGGACAAAGGGTTGATCAGATAAAGATTGAGTCCATGCGCTATGCCAACAATGTTAAGTCCAAAAAAAGATGGTGGATGGAGGATGTGTACAAACTCGAGGGCTATAAACAAAATCACTATCAGGTATAGATTTCCTTTACCCAGGATGGATGACTTGATGGATTGCTTGAGTGGGGAATTTTTTTTTTCAAAAATTGATTTGAAAAGCGAATATCATCAGATTAGAATGAGGGAAGGTGATGAATGGAAGACAACATTCAAGACAAATGATCCGGATTATTTTCGACACGAAATGAGAGCGGAGATATAATAAAGAAATGCATAGAGATATTGCAGATATTCAATAATATAACAGAAATGTATCAGAGATGCAACCATAAATACAAATATACAGTAATACACGATTTCTATTAATCAGAGAAATGTACAGAGACTGTAAAAATATAGAGTAAAAGACTCGCTAGAATGGTGGCAGCTTATCTCTGAGAAGAGATGTGACGGCTACTCGCATTCACAAGAAGATGATTACAATGAGGCTTTGAAGGAATTTTTACAATAAACGGGAATGCCAAAAGTCCTAGACATCCAAAAACCTAACCCTAGGAGATGAAGCGCCAAAAGTCATGTGGGCCTCGTTTGGGTAAGTGAGTACATCAACTTCCCGGGGTCGTAACTTTTGCATACGATCTCCGTTTTAGGCGTGTGATAGCTCGTTGGAAAGGTATCATCAAGGATATTCATATTAGGGGCTCAATTATGCCTTTATATATCATTGAGAACCTTGATCTCAAAAAACCTTCATTTGGACCCTCAAAATGGCCCCGGAAGTTAAAACTTGCTAAAAATAGTAAATTGCCAAAATTGCCAGAAAGTCATTTTGAGCCATTTGAAAAAGGTGGGTGGCCACCGATATCCACCTGGATCAATCCTACCTCCTTAGGAAGCAATGGTATCCATTGCGTTGAGTTCTCGGGGGAGAGGGAAAAGCATTTGTTGAATCTGCATCTTGGTGAGCTGCTTGTCTTGCTAGAGACGTCACGCTGCTCAGTTTGTGGAAATCTGTCATGAACCTGTTGCGATTGAAGATGATCAACAAGTTGAGATACATGAGAGGAAAATGTGCAGAAGGAATCTTTGCACTTTGTTGCAGCCTTGTCGACCTGCTTCTGTTGGATAAAAGGTGCTTGGGGCAAGGCTGTAGTGGTTGCAGTGTCCTTTTGTTCTCCTTTTGAACAGATTGTGAAGAAGCTGAATTTTGCAGTATGAGATACTACCTTGCGACACTTTTTATGTGGAACAGTAGTTGGAACTACCTATGGTATTTTATAGATATGGCCCCCCAAAGTAACAATGACACTACGGGGTCGAGACTCATAAACAAAATGGCATCTACACATATATGGTTGGCCCAAGAGAACATCACAGACATCCAGTGGGGCAACATCACATAATACCTCATCCTTGAAGGGTTGGATTCCATATGACAATCAACACTGTTGGTTGACATGGAGATCTCATCCTTGTCGAAGCCACCCAATGTTGTATGGTTGCGGGTGTGGTGTTGTCGACAATCCCAATTGTTTGACGACCTCTA
>JASDQU010031699.1:0-22215 GCA_032191745.1 Picea mariana | reverse complement strand
AATCATCAATCAATCAATCCTTTGACATCAATCAATCACTTGACATCAATCAATCAAACCACTGACATCAATGACAACATGATCCAACAAAACTATGCATGTATGCGTCAAAATTTGACATGGTTAGACTAGACACATGGCTTGACAGTATGTGAGGGTTTCAATACTTAAGGATGTATGATGTCCCCACATAATATTTGAGATCACCCACATTTGCATCAACATTCATCATGATGCACCTCTCATTGTCATCATTTGTCATTGCCCTCTATAGAATCATTGTCGGCACTATCAAGGAATTTTTCATGGAACTTCAAATACACCCATCAAAAATTTCTTCCACCGACCCCACATAGTGAGTAGTGAATGGGGCCAACATTGAAATGTTTTCAATATCTGCCCATGTGCATCGAAATTTGACACGGTTAAACTATATAGTTTCCTTGAAGGTATGGGAGGGTTTCGATACTTAAGGATGTTTGATGTCCCCTCATAATATTTGAGATCATCCATGTTTGCATCAACGTTCAATATAATGGATGTCTCATAGTGAGCATAGTGAATGGGGCCTGCCTTGAAGGTGGATGAGCATAGTGAAATTTCTTCCACCGACCCCACATAGTGAGCAATGAATGGGGCCAACGTTGAAATTTCTTCAAATTGTGCATGTATGCATCAAAATTCGACATGGTTAGACTAGACATATGCCTTGACAGTATGAGACTAGGGTTTCAAGAATCAAGGAATATGTGTGATGTCCCGACCACATAATTTTTGAGATCTTCCATGTTTGCAACAACGTTCATAATGGGGCATCTCATATTTGTCAAATGTCATTGTTTATGTCCATATAATATTTGTTGGAACTCTCTTAAAATGTCATGGAACTTCCTATTCAACCACCACAAATATCATGCACCAACCCTGCATAGTGAGCACTAGTGAATGGGGCCAACGTTGAAATTTCTTCAATATGTGTCTGTATGCATCGAAATTTGACATGGTTGGACTAGACACATGCCTTGACGGTATGGGAGGGTTTCAAGACTCAAGGATGTTTGATGTCCCGACCACATAATCTTTGAGATCATCCATGTTTGCAACAATGTTTATAATGGGGCATCTCATATTTGTCAAATGTCGTTGTTTCCATCCATAGAATATTTGTTGGAAATCTCTTTAAATGTCATGGAACTTCCAATTCAACCACCACAAATGTTATGAACTGACCACGCATGGTGAGCACTAGTGAATGGGGCCAACGTTGAAATTTCTTCAATATGTGCCTATATGCATCAAAATTTGAAATGGTTAGACTAGACACATGCCTTGAAGGTATGGGAGGGTTTCAAGACTCAAGAATGTATGATGTCCCGACCAAATAATCTTTGAGATCGTCCATGTTTGAAACAACGTTCATAATGGGCGTCTCATTTTCAAATGTCATTGTTTCCATATGTATAATCTTTGTTGGAACTCTCTTGAAATGTCATGGAACTTCCAATTCAACCACCAAAAATGTCATGCACCGACCCCACATAGTGAGCAGTGAATGGGGCCAACATTTAAATTTATTCAATATGTGCATGTATGCATAGAAATTTGACATGGTTAAACTAGACAGATGCCTTGATGGTGTGGGAGGTTTTCAAGACTCAAGGATGTATGATGTCATACAGAAACATTTTGAAAAAAATTCAACGTTGGCCCCATTCACAGGTCATTGTTGCCCATCATGTACTTTAGCCCTAGTACAATGTCTTTTAATAGTTGTTTCCTTTAAAATTTGACCGATCAAAAAATTAAAACGAAACGATAAGAGCCCTAGTACAATGTCTTTTAATAGTTATACTCTAGCTGAGAAGACTTGCAAACCCTTTTTGAAGTGTCGTTATTATATCAAAATTGTCGCAACATCTGTAAAATGCAACATATTTATAGATTTTATAACATCGCAATTCCGACGATCATTGACCAAATCAAAGTTGACTTGGTCAAAATACTATGTGACCGTTGGAGGGGGGAAACCTAGTTTCCACACCATTGCAACTGCGACAACTATCTTCACAAACCTGGAAAGAGAGACAACTATGTCACAAATGTGGAAAAAGAGACGACTATGTGGCAAACGTGGAAAGAGAGACGACAACGTGGAAAGAGAGATGACAATGTGGAAAGAGAGACGTTAACATGGCAATATGGAAAAAAAAAATTAAAATTTCCTCTATTTTTCGACAGTATGGCCAATTTTGTCCATAACGCCGCAAATAGAACGTCAGAATTTTTACAATATGTACTAGTGGATGGACATAGAGGATTTGGTAGAGGTTGAGGATGTGGAGGATTTGGTTGAGGAGGCGTAGGACCAATAATTTGTTATAACTACAATCAACCTGAACAATTAGTGACATATTTTTTGAATCCTTAAATGATGTGCATGTATTGCAGAGCATTGGATCATGTGACATAAGACTATCCTCAAATGATAGCAAAGTAGAAGGTGAGAGAGAACCAAAACCAACATCATAATTAGAACTAGAACCTGCAGATGATAGTTGTTTAAGAATGTGATGACCAACCCATAGTAGTAGTTGTTATGCATGATAGAATGAGAACCGAACCAGATGCGACGGAAAAGGGAAAGGGAGTTGAACTATGGATAAGGAAAGCATGTGATCCCATTACAAAATTCAACCCATAAAAATAAGAATAAACCTATCAACAAGCAAGGAAGGAGATACTAGGACCATACTCGATAACATCAACGTCAAAGACACCACCAATATACATTATTTTGTCAGTTTATGATCGCACTATTCTAGAAAAACCAGTTGAAAAGGTAAATACTTTGAAAGACTTTCTAAAGATTTGTTTTAGAGTTGATCTAGGATTAAACAAAAATGAATGCACTGCATGAAATGATTGACCGATGTAGACAAGATAGAGAAGTACCTATGATGTATCAAGCAATGAACCAAGTCTTGCACAAGAATAGGACAAACAAAGAGTTTAGATTAAGTGCACAGATAGAAGAATATGACATGGACAATGTCATCTTATATTTAGGATCAAATGTCAATGTTCTTCCAAGGCAGACATGGGAGATGATGGGGAAACCAAAGCTAGTTTGGTCAATTGTTTAGTTAAGGTTGGATAACCAACATAATAAAATACCGATCGAGAGATTGACAAGAGTACCTATTAATTTAGATGGAGTGGGAAGTGTAGCTGACTTTGAGGTTATTAATATCGTGGATAACAGTCACCCATATCCATATTTGCTTGGACTAGATTGGGCCTTCGAGAATTAGGAAATTATTAACTTGATGAAAAGAGAGATGATTTTTGAAGGAGGATGCCTAAAGGTCACTGCGCCATTAGACCCTATGGAGGAAAGTTGATATGTGGATCCCACGAGAAAGGAAATTGATAACTTATATAATATGACAACATGCATGGATGACTATGTCAATCCCACTACAAATGGTGCGCTTAGTTGGAGAAGCATAAGCTCTTGTGCATCAGAATTGGAGGGAGGACTTGAACACTGGCAACATTGGTTGCATGAAGTATCGACCAGAAGGTGTGCTCTCATTACTTTCTCTTTGCATTGGATCGAAACAGAGGTATGTGATACACCAAATCTTGAGGCACTAACTGAGGAAAGTTATTTTGTCAATAAATTTGCACTGTAGATGCCTGTACAATAAAGGTTGTTAGCATTATATGTTTCACTAAGAGAAACTCCAGTGATATGGTGGAAAACCCACAAGGAACGAATAGAGGATTGGAAACATTGTAAAAGGATGATGCAAATCAAGTTTGGAACATAAGACATTATGCGCAAGTATACGGGGATGAGTGATATAAAGTACTATGCTGGTAAATGTAGTATAGATTGGAGGAAAGTGTCGAAGCATGAATGTATGCACAAGTTCATAAATACGCTAGAGACAGTTCCCACGAACTGGTATTTAGAGCTAGAAGTGCATAGAGGGACAACAGATTGGGAAGAGCTCACCCAAAAATTTAAGGAAACATTTAATTTTGAAGCTAAATCACCTTTAGTATATGCAACTTTACAAGTCATTAGAGGTAAAAGTTTTATGAAAGAAGGTCAAGTAGAAATAGTACCTACATGTAGTGTGCACAAAGAGCCTGGGATAGTCCATGAACTATTAGAATGTTGTAATGTTACCAAGGAAGACCAAGAAGGAGAAGACCCAAGAAATGTACAGGTACAAAATACTGAAGGAGAGCGCAACATAGTAGGTCCAACACTTGAATTCGATGCATATGCAAATTGATTGAGAGTGCACAAAGTGGACATTGACATGAAGGAAAAACTAAAGTTTGCAAACGTTGGTGATTATTGGAACAATGAGACTGTGGAAAAGATTGCAGACCTATTGCGTGAGTATCAGGATCTCTTTCTGGAAACCTTTTTAGAGATGAATCGGATAGCTGGAGAATTGGGCGAGATGAAGATCCCATTAAAACCAGATGCTAAGCTAGTAAGACATAGACCTTACAGATTGAATCTGAAGTACAAGGAAAAAGTGAAAGAAAATCTTGACAAAATGATAGAAGATGGTATAATTGAACCCGTTGTAGAGACTGAATGGATAAGTCCAATGGTGGTTCAAGATAAGAAAACAAGGGGCATTAGAATTTTCATAGACCTACGGAAGTTGAATGATGTCTTTTTGCATGACCCGTTTTCGACCCGCTTTAAAGATGAAGTAAAAATGTAGGAGGGTAGGAGGCCTACTCGTTCACCAATTGATTTTTAGGATACCATCAGATAAATATTGCACTAAAATATAGACATAAGATGACATTTGTGACATAATGGCGAAGCTACCAATACACAGTGATGTTGTTTGGTTTAAAGAATGCACCTACTTTGTTTTCTAGTGTATTTGTTGTAGCCTTTAAGGAGTTTATTCATAAGTTTCTTGAAGTGTACTTAGATGATTGGAGTGTATTTATCCTATTGAAACATCACATAGAAACTCTAAGATTGATGCTTGATAGATGTAGACATTATCATATTTCATTAAATTTGAATAAATGTATTTATGTGCACAGTTTTGGATATTGTTAGGTCATGTGGTATGCAAGTAAGGTTTGTTAGTTGATCGTGCCAAGATAAGGAGAAAGTTGAGAACAACCTTGGGTCATACCAGATATCATAGGAATTTATTAAAGGTTATGGGAAAATTACAGCTCCAATGGATAAGTTATTGAAGAAATAAGTTAAGTTTCATTGGAATGAAGACTGTCAGAAGGGTCTGAATGTATTGAAATAGAAGTTAGTAACTACAACCATTTTTGTGTTCACGGATTGGAAGAAAGAGTTTCACGTTCATGTGGATGCATCATTGATAGTGCTCAATGCAGTGTTATCCCAGCTAAGAGAGGGAGAGTTATATCATCCAATTTATTTTTCCAGAAGGAGGTTGTCGACTATTGAGAAGAATTACACAATGACAAAAAGGGAAGGCTTGGAAATGGTTTAAGCCTTGCATAAGTTCAGACACTATTTGTTGGAGTCCCATTTCAAGATATATATAGACCACTCTACACTCAATTATCTAGGGAACAAGCTAGTGTTGGGGGGGGGAATTAATAGATATTTATTGTTGTTCTGGGAGTATGATTTCAAAGTTATTGTGAAGCCAGGGAAATTGAATGTTAGACCAGACCATTTGTCATGGATACTGACAGGAGAAGACACAAGGAACCTAGATGATAGATTACCAAATGTACATTTATTATCAGGTCAAATGGTAGACGAACAAATTGAAAACATTGTCCAATATTTGAGCACATGAGTGGCTCCATCTGATATGACAGTAGTACAGAAGAAGCAACTAGTGGTTAAAGAAAAAAATTATCAATTGATCGCAGGAGATTTATACAAGTTGGGCATATATGGGATACTATGATGATGTGTGTTAGATCCTGAGAGGCCGATGATCCTCACAAAGGCGCATGATGAAATTGCAAGAGGTCATTATGCAGGAAAGGATACAGGAAAATAGATCTTACATGCAGAGCTATGATGGCCTACCCTCCATAAGGTTACAAAGGAATATTGTTAGAGTTGCAATGTTTTCCAGAGAATAATAGGACTGTCACGAAGGGATGATATTCCTTTGAATATGAAAGTTACCTTACAGAAATTTAACAAATGGACAATGGATTTTGTCAGAATGATCAATCCAACAATGAGGAGAATGGGATCCAAGTACATACTTACCGCAACAGACTACTTGACAAGATGGGAAACAACATAACTAGTTACAGATTGTGTCATGGAGACAGTTGCACGATTCTTATTTGAGAACATAGTTACAAGGTTTGGGTGTTCTAAAGTAATGATGAGCGACCAGGGGGCTCAATTTGTGAACAATAAAATTTTAGCATTGACATAAGAGTTCAAGATTTAGCATCAGAAGAAAACTCCATATCACCCACAAGCTAATGGAACTATGGAGGAATTCAATAAGATACTGGAGAATGCATTGACCAATGTGTGTGATGTAGGATGGGATGATTAGGATTTAATGATCCTTGCAGTGCTTTGGGATTATATAACTACATGCAAGAAGTTGGCAGGACAAAAACCCTTTAGATTAGCATATGGTCCAGAAGCAGTCATTCCCATGGAGTTTCTTGTAACGAGTCTGCGCATTGTTGCAATGGCAGACCTTTTGGATTTTGACATAGTAAAAGAAATACTATCACAATTACTATTTTTAGAGGAATATTGATTTATTGTAGGTTTCCATCAGCGAGTAAAAAAGACACGTGAAAATGAATGGCATGATAGAAACATCAAGAAGAAGAAGTTCCAAACACGAGATCTAGTACTGCTCTATAACAGTAAGTTCTTACAACACCCATGAAAGTTCATGATGCATTGACTAGGGCCATATGTGATCATATATGTGACTGATGCATGTGTTTTTCAGTTAGAACAGTTGGATGGACAAGTAGTGGAAGGACAAGTGAATGGGAGTTAGATGAAATTGTACAGGGATGGCCTTCCTTCCGTGCACTAGGGGAGTTGCGTAGACTAACTTGTATCATAGTGTACTCTAGCAAGAAAAGGAAGAAAAAGAAAGAAAAAGTAATTGAAATAGGAAAAAGTATGAAAAATAGTTCAAGGAAGAATTCAGAAGTTGAGAAGTACAAGAATTTAAGGTTAGCAGGTAAAAAGGAAAAGCAAGAAAATGTCGCGGAAGAAAAAAAAAAGGTAGAAGAACACATAGACGAAGGAAGAAATATTGTGAAGAGAGAAGTGATCACGTAGAGAGACGAGATTGGGCAGATGAAAAATAAGAGAATTTAAGACAATCCATGACAGAACGTGCAATAAAGAGTTACCATGTCGACGAAGATCTTGACAAATTGTAGAATCGAACAAAGAATTTTCCAAAGATATGGAGTAATGGAGCATTAAAGAAGGTAATGAATGCCACCCAATAGTGGATTAGACATAAAATTTAGGCACGAAGGGAAGATATAGCTAGAAATGTAGTATAAAAGAAAGAAAAGGGTTGATGGGGGAAGGTTATTATCATTTGGAATTCACAAGAGAGATGAAGAGTCGAAGTTACAGAAATGAAGTTTAGAACCGAGTTCCAAAACTAGTTGGAAGTTGAGACCAGTGTTGCAGAGGAAGATGGCACCACCTAAGGAAACAACAACATCAACGTCAGTATTGAATAAACCACACGATCAACCCACAACGTTGTCGATAGTTGAAGAAACACAGGAGGAATCATCCTTAGAATCAATATTCCATAGGTATTATATCCCACTGAGAAAGACATAAGAAAATTAGGTTCATTTACAGAGGAACGCAAAGTATCCGCTCATGGTGCCACCAATTCCAGAAGTAGTAATTGTATAAGGGGCCATGCTAGGTCTGATACTTGTGTTAAAGTATGTAGACCATGACATCATTGATGAGAAGAAGCTTCCAAAGTTGGTACCCAACAAGTTCTTGTGGACGTATATTAGTGTCAAAACTCATATCATAGTCATAGAACCACAAGTGTGGGCTACAGGGTTGCAAAAAGCAGGTCTTCTAAACCTGTTCAATATACCCCATTTTGGACAGAGTCAAGAGAGCAATGTGTGTGTAAAAATTTTCTAAGTTGTGTGCATGGAGGATACATGTGGCTCGATAGGCCAGTATCCATTGATACATATATGATAGTGCTCATCTTCAGTCTTCCATAATAGGTGGAGGACCCATATTTGTTATTTTTCGATAAGAATAATGAGAAAAATCTCATTGAGAGCATGAAGGAAAAGTTCCATACATTCTGTGGACAACGCGGTTAGGATGTCACTCACATATGTGACCTGACGGTAATTTTTGCGATGAAAGCCTTAGGTTGTAAGTTGTTGAGGAAATGCATGAAGGATAAAGTGCCAACAGTAGTGATAGCAACCACATAAAAATGTGTAGAGGGCATCTAGATGAACTGGGTGACATTCTTATTGAACCAATTTTTTAATGACTATGAGGAATCACATAATAAGGGAACCGAGTTACATTATGCCTAGTTATTGATCCTGATATCACTATCATCTTAGAGGGAGCCATATGACATTTATTTTTTTGGAGTCACGGAGAAGCCTTGTTTATCCATGCAGCATCAAAACCTTTGGTATACAACACATAAGGTGCGAAAGATGGACAATAATGTCGCATTTTATATTTATAAAGAAACTATAAGAGAAAACATCCAAAGGACACTGCACATACTCTCTCAAGTGGTTGAGGCATATAAGGCAGTGGCGCGCTTTAAGGCAGGGTGTCACCACACGTACATACAAGAAAAGAAGGACCCAGACCAATAATTGTTGTCAACACAATATAGATTGATATAAGAGGATATGGGTCACATTATGGTCGATTGGGAATATTGTTGGAAGATTCCACCAGCAGAGATAGGGCCATCAAAGAAGAAAAATCCAAAAATACACAAGGTCGATGAGGATGAAGAAGAATGTGACGATCAGGATAGAGGAAAGGGCCCAGAGGAAACAAATCAATGGAAAAGAAGGGAACTACTAGATCTAAGTCTAAGGGTAGATATAAATATCCTAGAAATTTTGCAAAGTTATGCTAGAGATGTGGAAAACAAGGGCACTACAAGAAGCAATGTAGATACAAAATTGAGAAAAAGAAGGGATCTGAAGAAGCTCCTTCTACATAAGAAAATACCTCCAAGGAAGAAGGAGGGAATGTGTACTTGGCTTCTTCAAGCACACATGAAGGTCATGAGGCATGGTTGGTTGAATTAGGTGCATCCTTTCATATGAGTCCCCACAGGGAGTGGTTCTATGAATATGAAAGGTATGAGGGAGGTAATGTTCTCCTAGGTGATGATTCGACAAACATAATCATAGGAAGAGGAAAAGTCAAGTTGAGGCTCATAGATGGAAGGATTAAAAAAATACCTAGTGTTCTGCACATCCCAGGTTTGGCCATAAATTTGATTTATGTAGTAAAAATGGACGATGCAAGGGTAAAAACAATATTTGAAAAGGAAACATGTAAGATGGTTTGAGGAGCAATGGTGTTGCTGAAAGGAGTTTGGTTTGGAACTCTGTATAAGTTGCAAGGAAGAACTATTAGTGATGGGTGTAATAGTTCCATGGTTCTTGATATTGGATTTGAAGAAGAAAGATCTCCTACAATCTCTGGAGAAAAGGTTATGTTGTGGCATCAAAGACTGGGGCATATCGGAGAGAAGGGTCTTCTACTACTACACAGTAAATGTATGGTTGAAGGTATGTATAACTTCTCTCTAGATTTTGATTTCTATGAACATTGTAAATATGGGAAGGATAATTGGGTAATATTCCCCTCTAGTGCAATGAGGGAAGAAGGAATTTTACAGCTAGTTCACAATGATGTGTTTGGACCTGTGTCTGTCCCATCATTGGGAAAATATATGTAGTATGTCTCATTAATTTATAGATGTTTTCTCGAGGAATAATTGGATATATTTCCTCCGGAATAAATCTAAAGTCTTTGACATGTTTAAATATTTTAAGGCTCTTGTTGACAATCAAACAAAGAAAATAATTAAGGTGTTGAGGACAAAGAATGGCAGAGATTTTTGCGGGAATGAATTTGAAGAATTCTCTAAGAAGTGTGGTGTATAAAGGAATAAGACTACTCCATATACACCTCAATAGAATGGAGTTGCAGAAAGGATGAACATGACATTGATGGAAAAAGAAAGGTGCATGCTCAATGGTGTCGGGTTAGGGAAAGAATTCTGGGTAGAGGCAGTGGGTACTACATGTTACTTGGTCAACAGATCACCCTCATCAGCGTTGTATGAAAAGACTCCAAAAGAGGTATGGACATGTAAGAAACCTTCTCTCACACATCTCAAGGTATTTGGTTGTGAGACATATGTTCATGTTCCAAAGGAAAACATGAGTAAGCTAGATAAGAAGGCTACAAATTGTATCTTTATTGGGTATAAAGATGATATTAAAGGTTATAAGATTTGGAACCCATAAACTAAGAAGTTTGTGTATATCCGAGATGTGGTATTTAGAGAAATGAAGGATGTAATTAAATAGGAATTCTTACCAAGTAAGGAAGAACCAGAGAAAATAGAGTTTTATTTAAAGGATGATGAATTTGACTCTACAGAAGAACAAGAACAAGAATAATAAGAAGAAGATCCTCATGCTCAAATATCGAGGAGACCAGTTCGAGAAATAAGGCTACCATAAAGGTATACTCCATTTGATTTTTGTTCAAATTTTGGTTTGTCTATTACTGATGATGATCCTAGAACTGTCAGGGAGGCAATGGATTCAGAGGATGGAAATCTCTCAAAAAAGGCCATGGATGAATAAATGGCAGCCCTGGATAAGAATGAGGCTTGGGATCTAGTGGAGTTGTCCACTGGAAGAAATCCCATCGGAAGCAAGTGGATATTTAAAAAGAAGTTGAATGCATAAGGAAAAGTGGAGAAATACAAATCTTGGCTAATAGAAAAGGGTTATTCCCAGGTTGAGGGAATTGATTTTGGGGATATTTTTTCTATTGTTTACAAGTTAACTTCTATAAGATTTTTTTTATCTGTTGCTGCTACATTTTATTTTCAAGTAGAACAAATGGATGTGAAGACAACATTCCTACATGGGGATCTAGAAGAATAAATATATATGAAACAACCAAAAGGATTTGTTGTGAAGGGAAAGAAGGACCCGATATGCAAGATGAAAAAGTCCTTGTATGGTTTAAAACAATCACCAAGGATGTGGTATCAAAAATTTGATACTTATATGCTGGGACTTGGCTTCACAAGAAGAAAATATGATCACTATGTGTATTTTAAATTAATTGGTGATCATTTGATTTATTTTGTCTTGTATGTGAATGGCATGTTGTTCATAGGAAACAACAAGAAGATTATCCAGGATGTGAAAAATCAGTTGTCCTCTAAATTTGACATGAAGGATCTCGGTGCTTCAAATTTCATTTTGGGAATGGAAATTAAAAGAGATCGGAAAAAGAGGAAACTATGGTTAAATCGGATAAAATATGTCGAGACATCATTGCAGACGTTTAATATGCATGAATGTAAACTGGTCAAGGTCCCTATTTTTGTTGGTGTAAAGTTATCTATGGATCAGTGTTCCAAGACAAAATAAGAGGAGGAGTACATGTCTCGTGTTCCATATGCGAGTGCAGTTGGTAGTTTGACGTATTCAATGGTCTGTACTAGACCGAAAATTGCACATGTAGTGGGAGTTTTGAGTAGGTATATGTCAAAAAAAGAGAAGGAGCATTGGACAATAGTAAAAAGGGTTTTCAGGTATTTGCGTGGCACTGCTAACTATGGATTGTGCTACCAAGGAAGACCAAGATTGGACAGATTGTTGGACATACATGGATTTGTGGATGTATATTGGGCTGGAGATATGGATCGTAGGAGATCTACAAGCGAGTATGTGTTTAACCTGTTTGGAGGAGAAATCAGTTGGATAAGTAAAAGATAGGTTGTAGTGGCACTTTCAACTACAAAACATGAATACATGGCAACCACTCATGCAAGTAAGAAAGAAATATGGTTACAAAGATTGTGTTCAGGTATTGGGTTTGTACAACAAGTTGTAAGGATAGATTGTGATGGTCATAGTGCAATTTTTCTGGTGAAGAACCTGACTTATCATTCAAAGAAAAAACATATTGATATTCAATATCACTTTGTGAGAGACATGATTGAAGAAAATAAAGTTTTGTTGATGAAGGTGAAAACTTTGAAGAATGTTTCATATTCATTAACAAAATCTGTGATCATTAAGAAGTTCTCTTAGCATAGAGGATCCATGGGCATTGCTGCCCTGGATTGTTGACTATGTAACATTGTAACCCCATAACCCCATGTATGCAAAGAAAACAACAAGTGGGAGAATGTTGGGTATGTGTTATATTCTTTGCACAACTAGTTTTAGTGTTGGCTATGTTGCGCTGGGCGCGCAGGGGGGCTGCTAGCCCCCCCCGAGAATTTATTTTTCCTCGGGAAATGTGTCACATGTTTGCCTCATTTTTTGTGTCGCCTCAATTTTTGTGTCCATTGTTGGACATTTTTCGCCACATGGTTTTTACCGATGGTTTTCTATTTTCAATTAAGAAATTAGGGTTGTTGACTAATCCAGGTCATTGGGTTAGGGTTCTGGATGCCGCTAGCTCTTATATGTATATTATTAATAATAATAATCTATTTTTAAGGTCACAGCCAAGCCAGACACCAAATTGGTGTATGAGACCTCCTCTGCCCAACGATTTTACTGGTAAAGTCTACGCAAGTATACATACACTACCCCCCTCTGGATTTGAAATTGTGACCTCTTAGGAGGAAACACATGTTTTTAACCATTAGGCCCACTCAGGTTGTATATAATAATAATCTATTTTTAAGGTCACGGCCAAGCCACACCAAATTGGTGTATGAGATCCCCTTGTTTGTTTACATTGTATTGTAAACAATGTATCACTATGAATGAATATAGAATATGTTTTTTTTCCCAATTTGTGTTTCTAGGGGAAAAATATCCGTGTAATGTGTGTATTTTCCATTGTATATTTTCTATTCTTTTACTAAAAATATATTTGCAATAAATATTGTACAAGGTTAAAATCTACAAGTTTTACTGGGAATTTTTAACACCCTTGTGCATTGGGCATTAATTGTAGGGCTCCGAGACTTCATTTCTGACTGTTGTTGGAACCCTGGAAGGGAAGTGGGGTAGTCGAATGAATGTTGAGCAGAGAAGGGGCACACTTCCTTAGGTGTAATAGGCATGTAGGGAATGAGAGACTGTAGGCTAGATGCAACACTAGGCACCTTGTACAGAACAATCCTTTTGATTTTCATACCTCAACCTAGTATTAGAAACTCTTTTTACCTGGTGTAGTTAAGCCCCAACTTGGGGGTGACCTGTTGCTAAAAGTATATGAGCAACAAAGTCTATGGTTGGGAGGAACGTCTGAGTTCTACGTGTAATTGGTGAATTTTCATAAAAGATAAGTTCCTTTATGTACGTGCCTCATTTATTGTGTGCTTAATTATCTATGTTTAATATGGGTTTAATTATTGTATGTTGTTGCATATAAGTAATTGTTTTTATTTTTTATAATGCTACTTGCACATGTAAATGTGGTGTTGATATTCAATATTTGTAGTCGTGCATACGTATGACAATTGTTGTTAGTTTTTCCTGTTAAGTTAACCTTATGATAATGGTCATGAGTCTCTGAGGCAAGGTGAGAATAGTTGTGTCTGAAGGGAAATAATATGTGTGCATATAGGATGGATTCACTTGTGCATGTAGGGAAGCAGTCCTCGTGCATGAGGAAATTAGAATTGGTGTGTGATGCCATAATGGTTGCACGCGCAGTGGTGAACACATGTTTAGAATGGATTACATGCACAATAGTGTTGTGTGCTCAATATGCTCGTGCGCACAGTTTTATTGAGTTACGTCCACTGTTATAAGTTGAGTTAGAAGAGGAAATTTGGTTGGCGTGACTCAGTTTTGATTGAGTGCGTTAATTTAAGTAATTCTGCGTAGACTAATGATAGAGTAGAATCTACACACTAGATATTGGATTTGTGTTACTCATTAGTAAGCTGGGTAACATTACAAATTGGTATCAGAGAAGATTAGGTAGCAATGGATGTTACTTTATGGTATCATAACAGATTAGGTAATAAGGGATGTTATATTATGGTATCAAAGCTCCAATTTCCAACACTGAGCCTGCATGGGCCGAGTAATTACTTAAGGCATAAAAAAAAATCAGACTAGTAAGTGGCCAAATTTGGAATTACAACGTGGCCATGGTGAGCATAAAATAATAATGTGCAAGTGTGCACACTAAATGTTTCGACATTGTGGGGTGTGACACTGGAAATGTGCAATAAACAATGGTGCATGGGTGTGTGCACTAAAATTTGGGGCCGCGTGGAGAAAACTTGTGGTGCATGTTTAATACTAATATGTGGTGTATATGTCAAATATTGACACCACACATTGGTATGTGTTGAATACTAGTGCACGCATGGGCTTCAAAAGAAAGGATTCTGACAAAATGGTGCAAAAATTTCATGTAGTTGTCTCATGTATTCATCTAACAAATATTATCGCCTGCACATTTTGCATAATTTACAACAATTAGAGTAGGAAAAAATTAGCGTAGAAGGTCAAAAGTATGGAAGATGCGCAAAGAACTTAAAACCCTGATGATGAATTTGGGGATTTGTATGTTGGTTTGGTGTTGATGGTACAAAATCCAAAAAGGAGTGCATAAACTTGGTAGAAAACTTAAAGGGAATGAAAAAATATGTCCAGAGCTATAAAGATGATAATTAGAGACTTATGAAATCTAAGGAGCATCAAAATGACTTCAATATCAATTTGATGCAAATCCTGGACAAAATAGAAAATAAAATGGATAAGGAGACATAGTCAAGCAAGTCAAGAAGCCGCATGTTTCATGATGAGAAAATAAGAGAAGAAAGAAGTGATGATAGGAATCACCACTCACCAAAGCATTCATTTAAGAAAGCATGCAATAGCTCAAGTACATCTCCTATGAAAAATAATAAGAGAAGGACTGGGGTGGATGAGCTACAAGGAGAAATGAATAAGATCAAGCCTCTTACCTTTGATGGTGAGCACAAGAAGGATGAATATGCAGAGACATGGTTGTTGTGTATGAGAAATTACTTCCAGCTGCATAATTATTCTGCACGGGAAGAAGGGAGAATTACCATCTATTAGCTTAAAGGAAATGCATCAATGTGGTGGGATCGATTCATGCAAGTGAAAAACATTGATGAAAAAAAGGTTACTTGGAGGGATTTCAAGAGGTATTTTCAAAATAAACACTTAACCAAGAGATACTATGAAAAAAAATGAAGGAGTCATTTGAACTCAAACTTGGGAGTATGATAGTAGATGAGTATGAAAGAAGATTCTTAGAGTTGCTAAAATATGTTTCATTCATCAAGGATGAACAAGTTAAAATTCATAGGTACCTGAGTGGGTTACCTTCATTTATCAATGACAAGATACAATATGATGACCCCAAGACATTGGAAGAAACCATAAGGCACACTAAATGTCTTTACGATCAACAGAGGGGAAGACCAACTTTCCAAAAGGCTTGGGAAGACAAGATGAAAAGCAATGTGGAACAAAGGAAGACGGGGATTGAGCCGCCATTTTTCATAAATACTATGCAAGGACAACCAACTCCCAAGGAGCCCAAAATGACGAAGACAACGAAGAAAATACCAAGGCAACAACCTATTCAATGTTGGGGTTGTTGCATAGATCATATGTGCAAATATTACCCTCAAATAGGTGAAAAAGCGATAATTGTGCACAATGTACAACAAACTATGGTAGTTGAGGACATGGGAAGAAATTTACCTAGGATTTACGTAGTGCTAGATAACAAGAAGGTTGATTTTCAGTCGCACATGATCTAAGTGGAAGGTAATATTAATGACCAACCCATTTCTATTTTGATTGATTCATGAGCTATCCATAGATATAGACCCTAATATGGTGGAAAGATTCCAATTTATGAGAAGCAAGCTTGGAAAATATTTGTTGGTGCAGTTAGCTACAGGGAAAAAAAGGAAAATTAATGAGAACGTTAAGGCATGTCCAATGGAAATGAATGGAATGCACACAAAAGCTGATTTGAATATCATACCTTTGGGTTCTTATGATTTTCTCATTGGTATGGATTGGTTTGACCAGCATCATGTAGTTCTAGACTATTACAATACAACATTTACTTGCTTCGATGAGGAAAGAAACTTAAGAATAGTTCAAGGCATTCCAAGAACTGTAACTATCAAATCAGTTTAATCCTTGCAATTGAAGAAAAGATTCAGGAAATGATGTCAAGTATTTGCAACGCACATGGAGGAGGAACCTAAGGATAAAGTGTCAAATGTTGAAGAATGTGTAGTACTGAAATAATTTGAGGATGTCTTTAAAGAGATACCAAGGTTTCCACCAAAAATAGATATTGATTTCTCTATAAATATGATGCCTGGAGAAGCACCTGCATCCAAGACTCCTTATAGGATGAGTACACCAGAGATCAAGGAGTTGCATATGCAACTTGAAGAGCTTCTGAAGAAGGGGTATATACGCCCAAGTGTGTCACCTTGGGGTGCCCCCATATTTTTTGTGAAGAAGAAGGATAGTACATTGAGGATTTGTATCGACTTTAGGAATTTGCACAATAAAGAAAAAGTATCATTTGCCAAGGATAGATGGCCTCTTTGATCAACTGAGGGGTGCACAAATATTTTCAAAGATTGATCTCAGATCTGGATATCACCAAGTGAGAATTAAAAAAGAATACATCAACAAGACTGCCTTAATCAAAATGAGATATTGACATTACGAGTTCACAATGGTGCATTTCAGGTTGTCAAATGCACCATCTATCTTCATCTGTTTGATGAATGGATTTTTCATAGAATACTTAGATAAGTTTTTCATTGTATTTCTGGATGACATACTTATTTACTCAAAGTCCAAAGAAGAGCACAAGAAGCACTTGAGGATGGTGCTACAAGTATTGAGGGAGGATCAACTTTGTGCAAATTTGAGCAAGTTCTCATTTTACCAGCGACATATTCATTATTTGGGTCATATTACCTCCAAAGAAGGAATAGTTGTGGATCTAGAAAAGATAAAATCCATTGAGGAATGCTTAACACCTAGAAATGTCACAGAGGTGAGGTCCTTCATGGGAATTGCAGGTTATTACAAAAGGTTTACTGAAGAATTCTAAAAAATTGCGCACCTAATTAAATCCTTTCAAAAGAAAGGTGTGTGATTTGAATGGACTCTAGATTGTGCAAGATTTTTTCAACACTTGAAGAGTTTGTTGACAAGTGTGCCAATTTTGAGAATTGTTGATTCAGATGAAGATTTCGTTGTGTGCATGGATGCATGCAAGGAAGGGATTGGTTGAGTCCTTAGTCAAAATGGGCATGTGGTGTGCTACAAATCAAGAAAGTTAAAAAATAATGAAAGGCTCTATGCTACTCATGAACTAGAATTGGCAGCCATAGTGCATTTCTTGAAGATGTGGTGAAACTATCTTATGGGTAAAATATTTTAACTGAGTACATACCATAATGGTCTGAAGTATCTGTTTAGAAATGCAAGTTTAAATTCTAGACAAAGTAGGTGGTTAGAATTCCTTAGTGAGTATGACTTTGACATAAAGCATATCAGAGGAAAGGAGAACAAGGTGGTTGACACACTCAACATGAGGGTGCATGAGATGCATGCTACATCCATTAGCACATAAAAATCGTATTTGTGTGACATAATTTTAGAAGTTTCCAAATCATATCAATGCTATGCGGACATAAAGATGAATTTACAACAAGGTATGTCGCAAAACAAATTCAAAGGTTATTGTAAAGAACCCAATCATTACGACTACAAGCGAAGAAAAAGTGCAATTTGTTTTTAGGCAAGAAGGCAATGATGACAACAGTTAAACCACACAACCTGACGAAGAACCCCAACACGTAGATCACGGAACAGACAACAATGACTCAACGCACTAAACAACAATCAACTGGGAGAAACATGCATAAATCAAAATATAGAAATGACTACCCGCCCAACACAAACATGACAATGCCTACAAGATAAGGATGACATCACAATCCCGACACAAAGGCCTCGATGACCAGTAACTATAACCTCGATGGTGTGCAACCAAACGCATGAAGGCATTACATCCCAAGCGTCAACAACAACTACAACGAATAAACGCCAACCGTGGGTAGCACAGACTCCAGACAAGTTATCCTTCACCTCTATCCATTAGGGTGTGCAATGATCCCCTCATCAAGAATCACATCGTCGCTAGGGGATAGGTGCGACAATAACCTTGGTGCATCAACATAACTGGACCCCATAACACGAGCTAAATTCAATGTGTTGGGAGATCAACTTAACTATCTAAATACATGTCGACTAACCCTAGTACCCAATCGACAAGTCAACAAGACGACTATGACTTTCACACAACACAACAATTTCCTTGTGCAACAAAATCAATATGTACATATTAAATGATTATTATTAAACAATCATTCATTGCAACTAAAATCCAAATCCCAAGATCAGATAAGTATCTATCACTATCCATTTAAAACTGAAACTACATGAATTTAATTGTTGTCTTTAAATATAAATTTGTTGACCGTTCATGACCTTGACGTCGTTTAATTATAAAACTGAACAAATAAAGTATTTTCCTAAGGATGATTTCACTATCTAGTTAACCAATCATAAAACAATTTTTATAATGTTTACCGAACTCACTAAAATTTGCCGATAAGAAAATCATAAAAATTTGCTATAAGAAAATCATAAAACAAAATTCAAGTTGTCCAACATCTCCAAAATCGTTGTCTCTAATTAAGTTGGTGCCTATCATTGAATTTGTTGTCTAGCCAATACCCACATTGTTTAATAGCATTCAGAAGTAACAATCAAATATGTGGAAATCATAGTCAATGATGTGTAATAAAATCAAGACGAGATTGTTGTAACACCACCTAATGATACCTATTGCCAATGTTACAATGAACTACATATCGTTGTGTGAAACATGAAATCGCTGAGTAGTAACATTACTGTTAACATGTTATCTATGCTATTACTAAAAATTGTCGTTAATAAAACATGCTATCAATAAAGTCACGGTCACTATGCTATTAATAAAATTGTTGTCTTTTATCCATAACATCGATTTAAACAGTCAATTACCTAGTTGTCCTTGAAACAGGATATACACTATAAAAAAAAGGAATTTAGCAAGAGGATAACTTATGTATCGCTGTCGTAATAAAGAAAAATAGTTATCATAATGATCAAAGATAACAATCGTTACATTACAACACTTACACAGTCACTAACACTCGACTATTTGCACAGACATAAAATTCCCCCATTGCATAGTCACAACACGGCCATTACACAGTAATGATGTAACTACCAAAATTGTTGTCAGTCAAGAAGGGTTCAACCGAGTCACACCTTACATAACTGGATGCGTTATAAGGATTCATTCGCAGTCTCACCATACATTCAATTGTCATGAAATGAGGAATCAAACCATAGCCTAAACCTATGATTGACAACGTTGGTTAGCATATGAAAATGAAAATGCAAGGATAGTAGAAAAACGTTGTCAACTTCTAAATGTTACTGTAATTATTGAAAGTCCTATTTGTTTAACAACTAAAAATCATGGTTGTTTAAGAAGAACTCACTATCAATCAACAAAGGAAATCCACTAATTAAAAATCATTGTTATCCAAGCACTAAGAGAAAAACGCCTCCACCAGAATTGTAGTGAAGAATAAAACGTTGTTTGAAGCATAGAAATACTGCAGTCAAAATGTATTAACTGGGAGAGTAAAATTCACCATCAATGGTAATAAAGGTAACGATTGCAGTCTTAAAAAGGTAAAATCGCTATGTGGGAAAGGTTACAATTTGCATCCTTTAAAAGTAAAATCGCCATATAAATAAAAGTAACGATTGCAGTCTTAGAAAGGTAAAATCACTATGTGGGAAAAGTAACAGTTTGCAACCTTTAAAAGTAAAATATCCATATAAATAAAGGTAACATTGCAGTCTAAAAAGGGTGAAAATTGCAAAGTATTCCAAGTAATATCTCCTAACCATTACACCAAAAAAAACGCAATCTAAAAATAATTTATAAACTGTCATTCGAGTGGGAAAATATGAAAGATAAATTTGTCTTCAATATATTAAAGTGCAGAGGTAAAATCGAAGGCCTGAGGTGTAAAAACGTAAGGTAAATTCACAGAGTAAATGGCAGACCAGATGTATAAAAACAAAACCACCTAGTAAATTTGCCAGGAAATGCATTACAAACGCAACTTAAATTGCCAGGAAGGGTATTAAAAATGCAAACTTAAACAATTTCCAGGAAGGGTATTAAAAAAAACGCAGAGTCAATTTGCCAGGAAATTCATCAAAACACAGGGATCAAATGTAGAGGATCATAAGCGGTTCATTGCGGGAAAGGAAAAACAATCGCAGAGGTAATCAATCGCAACAAGTCGCAAGACAATCACTCAACCAGGAACATTCAACAGGGGCAGACAGTTGGGCAATTCTATCCTTCGCTCATCAATCACCCAAAGAAAAGAAGGCCATTAGGATCTATAGTTCTATTAACACCGAAGTGATGAACGTCGATCTAGCTCCTAGTTGACTGCTCAGGCATGGACTGATGATATAGGGATGACGACGAAGATAAAGCACAATCTCTTCATAATAATCATTAAAACAGACAGAACAGTCATAGCAGTCAGGGATCAATTTCCAAGGGAATCAATTCAAGCAACGAGCATAAAGCTATGGTGAATTTAAGTTCTCGATTAAAAATGCTAAGTAAAAAAATTTCTTTACACAATTAAAAGTACAGAAATGAAAGCGCAAGATCAATATTAATCTACCATTCAAAATAAAATCATGCGTACCATAGCCCAAGGTGACAACTCCAAGTCGTTGTCACGTGCGCTCTGTCTCTCTCCTGCTTGTCGACTGTTGTGACTTCAATGGTACCTCCCATCCAATGATATGGGTACTATTCTTCCCCCTTATCCCCCCGATTCGCAAAGGGGCCATGCACTCTAAACCAAAGAACAACTAGCAACCAACTCGCCTCGAAAGGTCGAGCTACCACTCGTACCCAAGCTGGGTATCCCAACTCCCCCAAGATAAGTCAGTCAAGTCAAAAATTCTACAGCGTAACATTACGCATAAAAGAAGAGAGATCCATCCTCCTCCTCCTCCGTCCTTTATATAGAGTTTCTAAGTGATTTCTTTCTTAAATTCCCATTTAATTTGTTTTTCATAAACTAATTCAGAAAAATCCTCCCCCGTAAACATGTCACCCATCCCCTTAGTTGCACCATAAATTAATTTCATTAATTAATTATTTACTCCTATTTCCCTCACCCACCTAAAATCATTCCTAGAATCGCTCCTAGGTGTCCCCATATCCCCTTACACATTTTAATGACTTACGCCCTTACTAAATTCCTAGTTGAGTTCAATTTAGAAAGTTCTTAAAGGCAAGATTCCTTACTAAGTTAGTCGTTCTTCTTTTTCCTTAAGTTTTGCTCTTTTTTTTCTTTATGTTTCCCCCTTTTTCACTTAGTTTCCTAATTCTTTTAAGTTTCCCTCTTGTCCCTTTTTATCTAAAACTCAAATTAGCAAGTGTAGAAAATTACCTTTTCCCCCTTTTTCTTTTTAATTAATAAATTTTAATTAGCATATGTAACAAACAATCAATTTCCTTTTAAAATTTTAATCCCTCAATATAATTTGATTTAAATAAATTA
This sequence comes from Picea mariana, assembly GCA_032191745.1. NCBI lineage: Eukaryota > Viridiplantae > Streptophyta > Pinopsida > Pinales > Pinaceae > Picea > Picea mariana. Next base: position 211 of record JASDQU010031699.1, on the reverse strand, counting down.
ATCGAATTTCTTACCCCATTTTCATCACATGTTTAATGATTATTATTATTATTATTATTATTATTATTTACCACCAGTATCACTTAGACCTAGATTTTAATTTCTGATGTTGGGCAACATTTTTATTAGGGAATTTGTTTTTAAATATTTCTTATCACATCATTCATTCTAAGGCCATCTAGAATTATTCACTTATTACTTAACAACGCGA
>JASDQU010031698.1:16238-26911 GCA_032191745.1 Picea mariana | reverse complement strand
GCTTCCGCTTCTAGAAGGATCTTCCTCTAGATGCTTCTTTTTAGTATAAATAGGAGTCGAGGGTATGAGAACCCTAGCTTGGATATTATTGTAACAGAGCGCTGCTCGATTGGAGGTTGCCCCCTCGAAGAGGCCTGTGAACATTGCTATCTGAATCAAGTGCTATTTCTGTTCACGTGCTAATTCTGTTGCTATTTCGTATATCAATTCTGTGTATTGTGAAGATTATGCTGGATATTATACTGTTATTCTGTTATTTCTAGCATTTCGTTTCTGTTCTACATATTTTATATATCTGGTATCTTGCAAGACATCCTTCATGCCAACTATCAACACTCTTGCAACAAAGTCATATCCCATTATAGTTGTTGCAGGACAATGATCAAAAGGGTGTGGATCAAATCAAGTGTTGTTATGATTGATATTGAAACAAATGCATTTATGATCCAAACATAAAGTTTTGAAATAGTTTTGAAAACTTGCAGTTTTGGCAGCTTAGCTGGATTTCAAAAGGCGTTCTTAGCCTCCGAAACCAGAACTTTCGACAACTTACTCTCCTTGAGTTTGGGCCTCTTAGCCACCGAAAATGTAGAGACTGGCAAAGCGCTCTTCTTTTTGCCCATATCGAGGATTTTTGTTTTCAGATCATATGGGGATGATTTTCTATGAAAGATAAGAGTTAAGGGAGTACAGATCATCATCCTTTTCCAGTTTTTGAGGCAAATGATAAGGCAAGAAGACCAAGTGGCCTTTCTATTTTTGGTTAAAACTACTCAGCTRTCAAAGAAGGAATTCGATCTRTTCTTTTGTCATCATTCAATAGGTTATTGAAGACTATGAAGATTATTAGAGCCGTCGAAGATCATTGAAGACTTAGTGATAAGGGTTGGACATTTAAAACAGGTCTTGATTCTACACATCATTGTTATTTGATTTTGTTCTATCTTTAGTATATCAGATTAAGTTTTATAGGACCTTGAATTATTTTGTAAACGCTATAAAGTCTATGACTTTTAAGAAGACAAGAGTTCAACTTTGGAGACTTTTCCATACTTGTACTCTTAGACTTCTCATTTCATATCAGTAATATAAGCTTCTTTTGCCATTATTGCTCAGATTCTCATCTTCTACCTATTCTATACTTGCACTTGAATATTATATTCATGTTGTTCATGTTTGTCTAATGCTTGATAACTTTCATCTTATCATTGCATTGATTAATTAGAATTGCAAGTACTCTTTACCTATTGTAATTGGCCATTCATATATACTTTGTGTGTATGTTTCTATTGGTATAATAAAGTATTCTCCATACATCCACTTTTTATAAACTCTATGAACAACAGTGGTTGAAAGCCTTGTCCATATGAATGTGTTTATTCATGTTTTGAGTGAGTGAGGTTTGATTAAGTCAACCAACTTGATCCATTTTTATAAATCATTGAGATATTAGTTAAGTTACCAGGCTTCTTCGAGCCACAACCTAGAAGGACTTCTGGAGTGATAACATAACCAAGTCGAGCCGAGGATTATATCAACCTCTTTTTCATATATAGTTGTAGCCTCAAAATTCGATACAAGTTTATAATCTTCGAGTGTCAACGGTAAATCCTTGATTTCATATTTATTGCAAAAAAAAAAGTCTTTTGTTTCTATTACATTTGTCTTTGGAATTATTAATTGATTCACCAAATCCATACTTATGTGATTTTTCTTCTTATCTAGGAAAATGTAGATGCTAACTTCTTTTTCTTAAATATTTCCTCTAAATGTTAATAATCTGATGCATCTACTTAGATGATTTTTACTAGAAAATATTCCTTCCTTAAAATCCATTTTTTAATTTGAATTGACCTTATAATTATTATAATATCCCTTTAATAATAATAAGACTTAAGCTTCTTGACTTAATAGATATCTTCCTCTAATATTCCTTTATATTCTTTTAGTAAAATAATCATTGATAATTCTTCTTTATATATATATAGAGTTTAAAAACTTTGAATATTTTCTTTATACTTTACCAAAAGTAATTTTATATTCACTTAATCTTTTCTTCTTCTTTTTTCCCTTAGTAATTAATGAAAAATAATTTAATATTACCTTCACACTTTCCAAAAGATCCTTTTTAGTTATACTCCTTCTTTCTTATATATCTTTTCACTCCAATTTTTATAATCCTTTTTATACTTTATAAAAAGTGCCTTATAAATCCATTTTATACTCTTGACTATTTGTTAGCGGTGGTTATGGCTCAACAAACGCAACTCTAAGTTTTGTGAAATACTTCTTTAGAGGAAAATACACACACATATATATTATATATGGTATGGAATATCATGGGCCAATGGTTTTCCAAAACCATGGGATGGTAAATCTTCAAAGGTAAAATAAAATATTCACTTTTCCTCTTCTTTTAAATTACTTTTTCTCACTTTTTTAATGAACAACTTCACCTTGACTCCATAATAAAATATATAGTAATAATTGATTGTAAAAATATGATGATTAACTTAACTAATGCCAAATCTAGAATATTTCTTTCAAACTTCTTGGTGTGCACTTATACTTCTTCATGTGCCCCTTAAGAAAAACCTTTTCTTTTTTTTCTTTTCTCTTTTTTTTTTTTTGATTTTGTGTAGAATGACTTTTTTACTTTCGTTGAAATGTGTAGAATATTTTATTTATAAATGGGCAATGACCAATATGAGGTCAAAAACTTGATTTTAGAGAAACTCTATTTGTGGCCAAAATTTGGATCGAGACGAAGCTCTGATACCACTGTGGTGAACCAAGTTGGTTCACCATGTAAATACCCAATGTAGGTAGGACAACAGGTTATAATTCATACAAGATAATTTATTAAATAATAATGTATATGAATATGAGATGATGAGATACAATAAGAATGAGGACCTTATATACCCACTCAGGGGTTTCCTTCTATGAAGAGACATGACCTTTCATTGGGAAGGTGTCTTTTCATTACTTATTCATTAACTATTATAATGTATTTATATTTATTATTATATATTACGTTCATAACAGGCGGTCACTTGTCTGGGTTGGATACAACCCATAAAATACTTCATGTTGGATACTTCTGGCCCTCGTTAATCAAATATTGTATACAGGCGGTTAAGAAGTGTCACTCGTGTCAGATCTTCTCTTGGAAGATGTGGGTAGACCCTGCTCCTATGTTTCCTATTATTGTTGTTGGCCCCTTCACTAAGTGGGGAATTGATTTCACTACATGTCACTGAGCTTCTCTTAGGGGGAATCGTTATATCATTGCGACAGTAGACTACTTCAAGAAGTGGGTCGAATCCATGCCAGCGTTTAGTAATGATGGGGAAATGACAACACTCTTCGTTTTCAACCAAATCATTGCTAGGTTTGGTATACCGAAAGATATTGTCACGGACCATGGAAGACACTTTCATCACCCTATTATCCACAAGTGAATGGTCAAGTGGAGGTTGTCAATAATTTTCTTAAGACTATTCTCCAACGGACAATCAATTAGGCCAAGTTGAATTGGCATTTAATGTTATATTCAACACTTTGGGCATATCAAACTTCTGTCAAGACTGCTAAAGGATTCTCACCTTTCCAACTTGTTTACAGGATGGAGTCAGTATTTCCTACAGAGTGTCAGATTCCTTCTCTCAAGTTGGCAGTGGAACTACTGCCCAACATAACTGCGCTTGAAGAGCGTCTTGTCTATCTCGAGCAGCTCGATGAACAATGTCGGGATGCAGCCTTGGATAATGAGGCTCATAAATGTAGCGTCAAGTGTCAGTAAGATCGGTCAGTTCTCCCTAGAGATAAAGATCCCTTGGGGGTAGACAAGTTTAAATCCATGTGGTTTGGATCATTTATTATAAAGAAAGTTTTGGAAAAAGGCACTTATGAATTGTTGACTATGAAGGCAATGTGTTACCTGGGCCCAAAAATGGTCTTTATCTAAAGAAGTATTATGGTTAGATTGGTCACCTGAGTGTGAATTCTTGTGAATAATGTATATATTTATCTATATATTTTCATATCTTTTTGTCTTATGGAAGTGTAGTTTATCGTGTTTTTGCATTGTGGCAAATGTCAAGAGAATCCGAGGTTTATGTTGGGTTCGCGGATGGTGCTAGTCGACACACTCAGAGGATTTCTTCCGCAGCTTGGGTAATCTTTACACCCACTATTTAGTTGGTATCTTCTAGAGGTGCTTTTCTAGGAGAAGCAACCAATAATGTTACCGATTATACTGATGTAATAGAATTTCTACATGATGCTTTGTCACATGGTATTTCTCACCTCTGGGTTCATCTAAATTCTTAACTGGTAGTGTCACAGTTAAATGGAGTGTATTGCATCCACGATCCCACCTTGCACCGACGATTCCTTAGGGTATGCCTCTTGGAACTTTATTTTTATTATATTACATATATTCATGTTCCTAGGTGCTCTAATCAATTAACTGATACATTGGAAAATCATGTTTTAGATTGACATCTTTCACATACATAAATATAGAAGCATACACATAAACACACATGTAAATATATTTGTACAAAATATATCTACTCCATAAGGAAAACATATAAATATACATAACGTGCCAAAAAAATAATGTCATAGTACAAAATGTGGGTCGTAGGCCTCAAAAGTGTCAAGTATACATTGTCAGGCTTAAGCCCTCAATACATAAGAGAGATACAAAAATGGGTGCTCCAACACGCATGATGTCCAGTACTAATATAAGATCTAGGCCTACTGGCCCTACTATAATGCACTACGACGTTGGACAGACGCCGAAATAACTTGACCCATGCTCTGGGTACGCCTACTACATTAGGTTGCATAGATGGTGGCAGATCCTCGATCTCTGCCATAGGAATGATATGGGCGAGGGATGCCAAGTTCCTCTCTACCCACGTCAGTACTCTCTCGACCTCTGTTAATGATGGCCCTGCCATTGCTGCGGCTCCTCCTGGCTGGGTCTTCTCTCGAGGATGATGCCTAGTCCGAGGGAGGTCCGCTGGCCGCACTGGTCCCACATCTGTACATAACAGGTTTTTGAGTTAGTACTGTGACGTTACCAAAAATATGTTTTCTTTCTCATAATAAAATTTAAAATTAAAAAAATGTTAGTATGTACCTATCTCGCCACGTGTTGCACCAAGGGGCATGGTCATGTCGGGGTCTCTCAAAAATCTAATCCCTACATATGGATAATCCTCAATGGATGGAATCTGTCATTTCCACCATTCGAAGAATTCATAATCCTATGAATCACGTGCCCCCCCTGCTCCCTAGTGAGGCATCAAAGCAACCCATCTACATTGTGTTGGAAAGGAGGCTACATGACCTCGCACACTCTCCTTCGGGCTTATGTTCGACATGCTTTCAAAGAAGAATGCAGATAACACTATCCCAAATACGAAGTTATTCTTCTTCCTCAACTTACACTCTGTCAATTGTGTCTTCATGTAGTTGAGCATCGTAGTACTCCAATCAAATATCACTAGTTGCAGACACTGCACTGCACAATGCATTTGAGCACGAGAAGCCTATTGTACAACAACAGATTCAATAATACTCCCAATCATGTATAACACCACTCTCAAGCTAAGATTCTCGATATATTGTATAAGGACTTGAGAGCTTGCTTTTTTTGTACCGACTTCACAATGCATGTCAACATAATGGGCTATGTTATATGGCCCTGGAGTGAAAGTTTTCAATTTCACCGGCTCACCCCTCCTAGAGAGATCGGTCAAAAATTATGTCTTGTGTGGTGGGTGTCAAAGATTGACCTTCTAGCATAAAGGCCTCTGCATCTGGGTTCCAATACTCAATAAAGTGGTCCAGTAGTCTCGGTTGGGCTCTCATAAAATGACAACAGAATAATTTCTACATTCCACATTCTTTTAATATAGCCATGGTAATTGGGTCCTTTTTGACCATTTGGTCCACTTCTTCATGTTCTCTCTCACTCCAACGTGCATGCATCCTGGATCATGCAACATTTTTGGAGTCAGTGCCTTTGTTTTATCACTTTGATGAGCATGTATGTGCCTTGTTTTGAAGACAATCATGGATGTACACGTGCTAGGTTTAGCTCAACTAGTGTACATCCGCACGTTGAGCATGAACAACGCACGTACATGCATAGTCGTGAGGAAGTTTAGGGTGTGTGGCCCCCAAATTCCTTTAAAAACCATGAAAAAAGAATGGAATTGCAAGAGAAGGAGAGGGGTACTTGGTTCAAGAATGAGTCGATTTCATCCACCGTTGCTCTCCTAATATGCAATTGAAGACAAAGGGTTTTTACTATTTTTTAGTTTTTTCAAACAACAATGGTGAAAATGACCCCTTTTCACCTCTATTTATAGGTTTTTTGACCCTTTTTTAACCTAGTTTTGCCCTATTTTCTTCCCTATTGTTTGCTCAGTGGATGTTTTGCTTCCTCTTGGAGATCTTTCATTCATTTAAAAGTCTTAAGTGCTTTGGATTCAGTATTTTTAATGCATGGGTACTACTTATATTATCATGTGATGAAGATCTATTTTCTCCATTCACATATGATCAGAGATATGAATGGCCTTAGTTTGCTTGAAATTGGCCAACAATTCAGTGCTGACATCATATCTCACTGGTAGCTGAAAATGGTTCAAGAAAACCATCACCATATCATTAAAGTAAGAGTACTTTGAGCAATCGAGCTCAATATACCACTTCACGACACCCCCTATGAGAGTGCGTTGAAACAATCACAGCTTAATAAAGTTGTCATTCAGGGAATTAGAGGAGCACCATAAGTGAAAAGTTTTAACATGATCACCTGGATCTTCACCAGGATTGCCTTGAAATTTTGGAATATCTGAGGGAAACTTAGTCGGCATAGGAGGCCAACGTGGATAATGACAAATAGGGTCATTTAACAACCTTGACAATTATGGAAAATGAAGAGTTTCCAGAAACGGTAACCTAGGTTGTGGTAGAGTTAAAGGAAAATAGGAACCTAGATATTGGTTGGTACCAGGTTGCTAAGAAAAATTTTCCTGCTGACCAATGTTCTAGTTTTTACTAGGGTTTCCTTGGCCATTGTAAGGAACCTGCGCACTAGTATGCATCATAGACGGATTCAAATTGTTTGATGACATACCTTGAGTGGGGATTGCCCCCTGCATGGTATTCAAAAATCCTTGGTTGGGGTTTCCCCCAACTGATCCCCCTGGTATAAGAAATGGACCTTGAATGAGGTTCCACTGAATGTGGGAGGGGTTGCCCCCGATCGACATCCCTTGCATAGGTATAGAACCCTGCTCAAGATTTCCAAGACCTTAAAAGTAAGTGGTTACCTGCCATCAATCCTTGGGAAGGTACAAAGCCTTGCATAGTGTTGGATTGATTGAGAAAGGGGTTTCCCTCTGACGAAAATGTAGACGAAGAGAAGGAGTTATTCCCAAAAGCTCCAAATAAATAGAATGACCTGGATCCAACAAGAGTCGTATAGGACTGAGGCCTTTGAATCTCTCCACTAAATAGGCTAGAACTTGCATTGGGCCCGGATGGTTGTTGAAAAGCACCTCCAAGCGAGTGGGACGAAGGGGGAATATGACCCCCACCGTAAGGGACAACATTGTATGGAGTAGAGGCACCCCCAAGAGATCCTTGCAAGGGAGTAGTATAACTCCCTACCCCCAGACTAGTAGTCTGTAAAATGGAGTAGGTTAAATTCGAACTTATGTCGAAACCTTACATTCCATATGATAAAGGAGCGGCAGACATGTTTTTTATGGTCAGAGTATGAATAACGGTTGAAGTCGTAGAAGAGATTGTGGCACTGCCATAAGTGGTAGGTGTCCGACGAGAGGTATTCCTTATAGGGGAAGGCGGGGGATGGGACATGGTGCTCCCTCCATTTGCGGTTGGGATATGAGCATGAGGAATCCCAATAGAGGAAAAAATATTTTCTTCAATAGCTAGTCACCTAACAAGACGACGATTAGGAGTAGTCACCTCAAGAGGGACTATATGAACAAGAACTAGCACTGAGAGGTCAGTTATCGGAGGGTTTGCGGGCCTAATGAAGCCTTTGGCCTCAAGGTCTGAAATGATAGTTACCTCCAGTGCAAGAGTGTCTCATCTAGGAACAGGATCATACACAATTTCTTGTGGCCCGATAGCTTCAAAAGAACCTTCTTGATATAAAATTCGCCTTAGCAGTGGCAGGGGTGGCTCCATAGTTACTGATGGTAGGCCCTAGAGCTTGCGTGAATGAAAGAGTTTTTGATCGTCCACTTTGTGAAACGATAAACCAACACTCAAAGGTAAATCTAGCGAGAAGCACAAATCACACACTACAAAGTCCCTAAAGATAAATCAAGCAAGCGAGAGAAGGGCAGGAAGAACAGTCACGCCAACCAACATTAGAGAAACTTACTAGTGCAAGTGTAACTCGAACACGAAAAAACTCTCCAGGTATACTCTATGAAGCGTGGTCTGACATCTGTCCTAGCTACCGCGGTATTCCCCCCACAGTCACATGTGTTAGTACCTATACAAGGTAACTAGGTTGCCAACTCACAGTTAGTCGTCAGGTGGGTACAATCGAAAGTCGAGTTGATCGTATGAGCATGATAGTTATGTCCGAAGCCTTTCAAGGGTATCGAAATCAAATGGTCCAGAAGAAAACTGAGGATATTGAATGGATTTAAGGTCCACAAAGCTTTGTATTCAAATGCAGTCATCAAAATCCCAAGAATAACCAGGTCTCTCTAGGAGGGGTGAGCCAGTGAACTTGAAATTTTTTTCTCCATGGCCATATAACATAGCCAATTATGTTGAAATGCATTGTGAAGCCTGTACAAAAATTTTAGGCTCTCAAGTTCTGTTGGTTATATATTCTTCTATACTATTTGAGTTATTGACCCAGGGTTCATATCTTTTGGGTTTCCAACAAAGCCTCTAAAACTATCAGCCCTCCTGGTAAACCAGAAGGCAACACAACACATATATTGCACTGCTTTAATGGGTGGCTGAGGGACTCATGTGTTTAGAACCTAGGATTGAATATGAGATATGAGAAGTCGAGCATTGAACCATTGTTAGAACTGGTAAATGCAACATACCATTATTCACGACTATGCAGTAATTTCAACAGCTTGTTCCCTCAGTATCGCGAACAATATTTAAACAAGCAATATAATAACTCATTCATTCATTAAGCACAACAAATCACTATTGAAAAGAGGATAAAGATATGCATGTGTTCATCACATTACACAGATATTACCATGGTTCACCCCCTTCTAGGCTACGTCCACAAATATTTGTCTCTTGGCTCTATTTTATTATGATAGTTTTGTATCTATAGCACCGTGCACTTACAACTCTCCTCAGATGGGTAATATCTATATGAGGTGAACTAGATCACACCAGGATCCTCAGTCTACGATCTAATCCTCAAGATATACCTTCTMTCGTCTCCTCTAGCTCAACAGCTCATAAAACAATTTATACAACAAAATGTAAACCTGATTACTAACTAAGTCAGATGTGAAATCCCTAAAAATAAATTATTTTTGAATTTGAAAATTGTTAGGAAAATTATTCCATTTTTGGTAAATTCGAATTTGGAATTTTTTTTCCATTTATGGAAATTCTGAAATTCGAATTTAGTAAATTGTAATTAATTATTAAGACTTTTGGGCAGAGATCTGATTTGACCCAACTAACTATTTGACTATGACACTTGTATGAAAACAAAATATTKTATAATTATTGCAGCAGGACAAATGGAACAACCATGTTAAATTCAACTGACCATGACTCCATGAGTGGGGAAGATGTTGGAACTACCTTAGGGATGATTGTTACAAGTGGAAAACCAGGGATTTGGCCATTGGTAGCCCCTGAAAATCAAGGATTTAGAAAGCTACGAAAATTCCCAAGGGAGGGAAAAGACCTAAGCAAAAAGATTGTTTTATAGCATATGTGAGGAGGYGGGACACTGCCTAGTATGTTGGGGTGAAATATCACTGGTTGCTTGTTGTTATGAACATTACTTGCTGAGTGTGAGGCAAGGAGAAAATTTTTGGAGTGGAACGACATTGCCGAGGAGGAGTTCCGAGTTAGCCCTCATGGATTCATGGTCAGGCTAGGGGGTGAACAGGACAAGTGATTTGGCTGCCCTGTTCTAAGGTTGGGAGGAACGTGGTTGTTCCATTTGTCATTCGACAACTTTGTTCAGATATGTCTATTCTCTCTCTCCCTGCCTACATGTCATGATGAATTATTCGCTGAATTTTTTTATCTGATTTAGATATATGCGAGATGTTTTGCTATTTAATTTTGAAGAAAATTGTAACTGTAAGTTTATGGATCCTACTCCATTGTTTTTCTATGTTATGGATCTTGCTGCCAGTTCAATACGTGTTGTATATTTGATTCCTGTATGTAATCATCATTGGAGATAAATCTGGATATGTCGAACCTTTCATACCCATATTGCTTATATATATATATATATATTCTTGTGGGTGTCTCTTATTTGAGAGAAATACCCTACCTGATTTAAAATATTGTTGTAAATGGTTATAGTGTAGTAGGAAATAACTATGCATACAAGTACTTAAAATATATATATACACGCATTGGAATAATTCTGC
>JASDQU010031695.1:0-16719 GCA_032191745.1 Picea mariana | reverse complement strand
TTCTTTTTCCATTCTTCAAACTCCTGGATTGTAATATGGAGTTTCTAATGAGGTTTAAAAGAAAGAAGAGAATTTCTATTGAGTGAGATAGCACTTCTCCCTGGTTGATAAAGGAGGAGTTGTTGAATCCATTTTTCTTCTTCCCAAGTTAATTGTTGTTGGGAATTTGTCCTTTGCTTTTTCTGGCTAAAGTGTTCCATCATTAGGCCCTTGCATTTATTGGCCACTATTTTTGGGGAGGTTAAGACTTGAGAAAATAAGGCTCAATTTTGAGCTAGCCAAATTTTCCAAGTAGCAAACTTTGGAACTACCATGAACATGGATTTAAAGAACTACTTGTTTGCTAATAATCCTTGGTATGAAGCCTACTAGGAGCTAAAGAGATGCAAGGGAGAATTTGGCCAGCTCATATGTGAACTCAGGTTTTGAAGAATCACAACCCATGTTGATTTTGCAAAGGGACAGTCTAGAAACATGCGTACAAGAGTTTATTCCACCTATCGACAAAGAGCACATCTATATGCCCCTATGAACCCCATTTTTTGTAAATTCTCCCTAGTAAGGATCTTCCCGTGTGAAAGAGTCAACCAAAACACATTGATCTTAGGTAGGTAGTCTGTATCCCAAATTCTTTTCCAAATGTTCAATCTTGGTTGGAGGGGAGATTGTTCGAGAAGAGATGTATAGTTGGCTTTCACTGTATACTGGTCATTTCCCCATCCTTGAGAATATTTGATTGAAAGGTGAGAGGGGGCACATCCTTTAAGCTTCAGATAGAGAGTTTGGAACGTATCCTAAAACTGAAGAGGCAAATCAATGAGATGTCAGTCAGTCCAATATCCAGATGAATTCCATTTAGAAATGTCATACAAGGAATGAATACCTCGATCAACACACCAAGGAAGCAGAGGCAACAAGGAAATATCATGTTGGAGAGGGGGGTTCCCCATGATATTTTCCTTCCAAATGGAKATTTGACAACCATTACCTACAATCTAAGTACTTTTTCTTTGAAATAGTGGGAGAGAGGCCTTCAAGAATTTCCAAATTGGGGAGCCATAATCTCTAGATACAGGGAAATATAAACATTAGAGCCTATCTCCTATCAGATATTCATGTGGCAAGACCTTCTTCCACCATTCATGTTTTCCGGTGACAAGGCGCCAAAGAATTTTCACCCCCAATGCCATATTAGTTAAAGTTGGGTCAAGAATTCCCAAACCCCCATGAGTTTTAGGGGCTCTTATTGTTTTCCATTTAACTAGGTGCATTCTCTTAGTGTTTGTCTTCCCTCCCATCCATAGGATTTTTTTTATTTCTTGAGAGGTGGAGGATTTAACATTGGTTGGAGCTAAGAGGGAGGAAAATTGAAAAATAGGAAGGGTTGTGGGAATTGATTTGATATTAAGCACTACTCGGCCAGCAAGGTTGAACAATTGAGAGCCCCATTGAATGAATTTGTATTTTATCTTGTTTATTATTTGGGTCCAAGCCAAACTAGGTAGGGTTTGGAGACAAATGGGGATTCCCAAGTATTTAAAGGAATTCCAACTCTCCTGCAGGGAAAATTGAATAATTACAGCAATACATGCAGCCACTCTAGAGTTAGTCTTCCATACATATATATGACTTCTTTGCCTGTTTATCTTACCTCATGATGTCTTCATAAAATAATTTAGGATTTCCTTGAATCTTTTAGCTATAATCATGGATGCTTCTCCCATAAATAATCTATCATATGCAAACTGAGAATGATTGATTCTTTTTTCCCCTTAACTAATTTTGATGCCCAAAATTCTTCTTGACAATATAGCTTGTTTGAGTTGTCTTCTCAAAGCTTCTTCCATTAGAATGTACAGAAGAGGGGAAAGAGGGAAACCTTGACAAAGACCTTTGGAAAGCCAGAAGAACTCGACTGGCCTTCCATTGATTAGAGGAGAGATCTAGGGGTCATGAATACAAGCAGAGATCCATGCTAAGAAGTCTACTCCAAATCCAAATATTTTCATCATGGAAAACATAAAACTATGTCGCACCCTGTCAAAATCATTTTCCATGTCCAATTTTATGACCATCCCTTTTTCTCCACAACCTTTACTAGAATGAATGGCTTCCTACACTAACATGATATTATCAATCATTTTCCTTTTTTTCCAAAAATCCCCCCTGAATGGGAGAGAACAATTTGGGGAGAAAGGGTTTAATTCTATTTGCAATGATGTTAGAGATAATATTGTAGGATATGTTACAAATGAAAATAGGCCAGAAACAAGCAAAGGAGGAGGGATTAGTCTCTTTGGGAATGAGGGCGACGAAGGAGGAATTTGTGATTCCTCCTATTCTTGCGGATTTTTGGATATATTGGACCATGCGAACCAAATCCTTTTTAATTATATACCAACATATGAGATATAAGTGATTTGGAAAAACATCTATCCCTAATGCCTTATCCAGATTCATTAGCTGCAAAACCCCAAAGACTTCATCTCATGTCACCTGCTGCATGAGTTTTTGATTATCTTCTTCATTGATAATCTTAGGGATATTTTTAAGGAGATTTTCCTGAGTCTCTGTGTCTCTTGTCCCATATTCCATGTACAGGCTTTCATAATGAGTTATTGCTGCATTTTTAAGTTGATTTTTTCCCTAAAATAGAGTTGTCATCTTATCCCTTGAGCTCTGCAATTTCATTTTTCCAAACGTGAGCCTTGGATTGTCGATGGAAAAAATTGATATTATGATCACCAGCCTGAAGCCATGGGATATGGGAATTTAGACACCAATCTTCCTCTTCTGCCTTTAAGACTTTCTAGTATTCCTAAAAATTACTTTGATCCTCTATTAGAATAGAAGGAGTAATAGGTGTTGTTTCCATCCTAATACGTGTCTCCTCCATTTTCCCTACCAAGTCCTGAAGAAATCTTCTCTCATTTGCAACTTTGATCTTAACTCAATATCTGATGGCCTTTTTGGTAGATTTTAGTTTTTGTTCCCATATTTAAATAGGAGAACCATGGATCCAAGTATTCCAAGAGGAGGAAACAAGCTCAAGAAAAGAAGGATCCTAGGCCTAACGGGGATTAAACTGAAAAGGGATGGGGCCTAGAGTATCAGGGACAGAAAGATATAGAGTTATAGGTCAGTGGTTAGATCTAACCCAAGAAAGGATATGGGACATGGGCATGACAACCTCCCCCCAAAATCTAGTTCTCATTAAAAAACGATCTAGCTTGGCAACAATATGTCATGTTCCTTGTCTTTTGTTTGACCACGTGAAATGGCCAAGGGAGGGATTTATATCAATCAGATCGAAAATAGTATAAGGTATTCCATGTATTCCTTGGTTGAATCTCTAACAATATATCCCCTTCCCTTTTAAAAAATGTGGAGTGTAGTATTAAATTCGCCAACAAAAATAAGGGGAGTAGAGCTTACTCTCCCTTGTAGAGAAAGAAAAGATTTCCAATAGACAATTTTGTCTCTGTGTACTGAAGGGATATAAACATTAATGATAGAGTAGGACTTACCAGTTGGAAGATGAACTAGAGTAACTAGGAGCCAGTTGGAATCATTGAACCATTCCTCCAATCTGAATTGTTGTGCATTCCATAAAGTACAGAGACTGCCAGAGGCACCGCAAGAACTTATTTCTTTCCCTACACTAGCCTTCCACTTAAAACTAATATGTTGAAGGACCTTCGTGTCCTTAATTGTTTTCTCCTAGACAAGGAGGACCTAGAATTCTAATCAATTCTTTCTTGTTTTCTCTCCCTAGTCCCCGACAATTCCAAGAGACGAGCTTCACCATTTAGAGGAAGATTTGGGGTTTCCCCTCTTTAGGGGAGCAGATCCTCCCTAATTTCTAGTCGGTCTAGGTTCTTTCTTAGTGTATCCATCAAGCGAACTTTTCTTTCCCATCTCTATATCTCTCCGAGTAGTTTCTTCCCTCCTTTGACTATTCGATTTCCTTCCTAGTTTTTTGGAGGAAAAAAGGCTTGTGGAATTTGGATTTGTCTATTTCTATGAACTCTCCACTATTTCCCCATCTTCCTTCTCTTTCTGAGGGACTATTTTTTGGATTATAGGGGGAATTTTGGGATCATCGGTCGGGTCCGAGGAGTCCTGGGGATTGGGATTAGGGTTTTCTTCAGGATTGTCTTCCACATCTAATAAAATATTGTATTGATTCTTGGTTGGAATGATATATTTATGATTTCCTATTGAAGATGATGTTGGAGCTTCTTGAGATTTTGGATTGGAGGGAGATCCCTATGACAGAGGAGCTTGTCTATGTTGAGGACCTTGTTTAGTATTTTGTTTCTTTCATTTTGGCTACTTCCATTGCTCATTAGGATCTTCTGTTGGCTGGTCCACTGGGAATTTTGGGCATATCTTGGCGAAATGGCCATATTCATGAAAAATATTTCATTTAAAGGGGATTTTTTCATAGTCCACTTCTTGCAGATAAGTCAAGTTGTCTAGAGTGAGCTTGATGGCCTCTAGAAGGCCCTTTTCCAAGTCCACCTTGACATGGATTGGGGCACAATACTAAAGCCTTTCTTTGGGTTCAGCATGATCTATATAATTTCCCCAAAGAGTTCCCAATGGCTCATAGAGTCTTGTCATTCCAACAATGGAGAGGTGGGAATGGGAGGCAGACCCAAATAGGGACTTTCAACAAGATGTCATTTTCCGGATTAAAATCTAGAGTCAAGGAATTTAAATATATCCCTCGATCCCCAATGAAGAAAGTGCCACTTTTGAAAATAAGATCCCAATCTTCCTTCTTTTCAAAAAGAAAGGCAAAGAAACCTCTTTCGCAAAAAGAGTGTGACATCCTACCTTATACGAGTAGCTTATAGTTCTTATCAAACCAGATTTATATAGATCTAGGTGAGGGACAAATCTTGATACACTGCCCAACTAGAACATTCTCTGCAAATTGCAGTGCGAGGCTTTGCGAGCTTTCCTGAATCGGGACAGAAGGGATTTCATCCAACTTTGTAACAAACCTTGAATGAGTCAGCTTAGGATGCTTTGGGATACCATCAACCAAGGACGCAAAGGTTGTGATGTCTATGGAAGGTGTGGGAGGAGGGGGAGGAAGTGGGTGGGGGTCACTAGGGCACCCACCAGGGGAAGCCATGGAAGATGCAGGGAAAGAAAATAAAATAGGGTTTGCTCAGAGCTTCATCTTGCAAGGAAACAATTTATTTTGAGGGTAAATGTAATGTTACAAACATTTTCCATCACATATTTTATCGATCACTACATAAAATTTTGATTAGAACCATAAATTTTGGATGCAAGTCAACAAGAGATCATGCCTATAGTCTCCATAAAAATAAAACTTGTGATTTGAGACATTAAGAAATTAAAAAATTATTTTCCCTAATGCCATTTGTACTTGTTCCATAAATATTATTTTGACATCCATAGCAGGATTTCAAGTTGGGATTCCACTACAAAAATAGGAGTTCAATCCAATTTCTAGTTTGTTTCTATGTATAGAAGATTAAGTCATGTTACTAATGTAGGATAAAAAGGAAAATATAAGTAATAATAGCTAATATTTCCTAGACAAACACAACCAAATATTAAAATTCATAAATATCAAATTAGATCCATACAACAATCTCTTCATAGTATCACCATTTATTCCATAGACAAATTTCATAGAACCCTCAAAATCATACCAAAATACCTTGCTCCTAGACTCTTCACATCCTTAGCATCCACTACAAGCATAACACCTTCATGTGGAGGTTTTTATGGAACCTCCCTGAAAAATCTATCTCTTCTCTATTTATAGTGGAGGTTATTAGTGGAGGTGGGCAGCCAGAGGTTTTTGCGGAGGTTTTTTTATCGATGTGCCTTTAAGGTACATACACACCAGTGTGCACATAAAAAATAAATCACTGGTGCTTCAATGTTTAAAATCACCATCATACATTATAACAAAAATAGCAAGCACTGAAAAAAGGGCACCGGTGTCATTGAACATTACGCATCGATGCACATCATTATCATTAGGCACACCACGGTAGGGTAAATAAAAAAAAATTACCAAACCGATTTTCATTGTTACACTTTATCCCATGTTTTGGAACTCTCAATGAAGCACCGATACTCATGCTCCTTCCAAAGATACCCTAGTTATGGTTCTCTATAGTGACTTGGATAGCTCCATTGGTAGACTCCACACATTTCCAAATTTTGGAAATTACCACGAATTTTCATGTTCTCTCAATGGTGAAACCATGCCTCCTCGAGAAATTAGAGGCTAGGTAAATTGTTTATTACCTCCCTATTTGCATTTTTATCCAATTAAAAGTTGAATTTAGCTCGAAATTTTTCATTTTTTTCATTTTTTTTCCAATTTCGCACAGTGCGCATGAATGCTTTAGCCCGCCCCGAAGTGGTGCATCCTATGTTAAATACACAGTAAGCATTACCTCTAGTGTGTCTAATATAAATGTATACACCGATGTCGTTCAAAGAATAACATTGCAATGAGTTTTAAAAACAAAGTGATGTGTCCTTTGGAATGCCCTGTAATTAGCACGTAATTGGTTTCTCCCTGCACCAGTACATTCCACTTAATTAAGCAAACCACTAAATTTATGATATATAAAATTTAACGTAGTGATGCAACCATTTTAACCAAATGCATCGGTGTTGTTTACAAAACCGCACTGGGACAGATATTGACTGAATTGACATAGTGGAGCATCTCATTGTATGCTTCATGCTCGGTGCTCTATGCTTTACAATTCACCACTGAAAAAAATGCCAGTGCTCCAATATCACGGTAGCACCGATGCCTTAATAGTAACACAACGCACCATTTTAGTTTTGATAAAGTAATTTAACCTAGTAGTTCCCATAGGTCCAAGAAACATACCGGTGCCATAAAGAGCATGACACTTGGTCGAATTTTTCATAATCCACCAACGCAATGTGTCTTATTCGACACACCACTAAAATACGTGGTGATGTGACAATAAGCATGGAGCACCAGTGTGTAAACGCTAATAGTACGCAACATGATAGGTTTTGAAAAATAAGCATATAAGTGTGTCTTCTATAAGGCCATGTTTCCAGTGCATTAGTAATGCAACACATTGCTAAAAAACATGTCGATGCTCTATTAAAACTACCACAATGGTGCTTTCATTTTAACAAAGTGCGCCAGTAATTTTTGCACCATGAATTTTAGTTTAGCAGTGTGTCTTTTTTAAATGAAATGAACTGGTGCAGTTAAAAGAACTGCACCAAAAATATATTGTACAATTTTACGTTTCAATGTGTTTCATTGGATGCCCTATTACCATTTATCTATACAACCCAGCGTGCCACAAAACATAATGTCGGTGATATAATAACATAGTAGCACCAGTGCGTTAATATTAACACATCACATCGCTTAAGTTGCAATGAAACGATTTAACCTAGTGGTGCTTGTAGGTACAAAAAACACACCAATGTTGTAAAGAGCACGACATCAGGCCGATTATTTCACAATTTAACGGGCAATTCATCTTATGGGACACATTTCTAAGACATGTGATGGTGCGACAAGAAACTTGGTGCACATGTGTGTGTTAGTAACAACACTGCATGGCAGTGATGTTTCTCTGATATAGAGTAGTGTAGGTGGGGCGTAGGTTCTATTTTAGATGCACTGGTTGCTTTTTTAGATTTTTTTTCAAAACAATCTAACAATATTTTTATGTGAATCAAAGATGATGACGAGAGGAGTAGTAGCATCAGGTCGAGATGCACACATTTGTACATGAGTGGGAGACCATGGAGAGGGAGAGGAAGTTGTTCCCTCACCCTATTTCACAATAGAAACATGACATTTTGATGGATGTTGGCTTCCTCAAGTTTTATCAGGAGGGTACATCCCTCATATTGGGAGACACGTGTCATGGGTGGCGTAACCCTATATCTCAAACCATGTGCCTGTGCTTCTCTACTTAGACAACAATCAACAAAAAACAACTTAACCTTTCAAGTTGAACTCCATATGGTTTGGGGAAGGGGGGTTCAGTGCTATAGTGAAAGAGGTTTGGAGCTCCGTGGAATTCATGGATGAATCATTATCCCAATAAAGACTTGTCTAGAAATTGAAAAAGCTAAAACACAGAGTGACAGCTTGGGCGAAAGAACAAAGGAGACTAGAACTCATGAATATTGATAAAATTGAGGAGGACCTAGAGGTTTACTATCATAAAAAATCACCAACGATTGACTCGATTGATACAAATCTCCATATCAAAGAGTTAGCGGAAGAACATACCAAGATCCTTCTGGTGGAAGAGGAAATGGGGAGATAGAAGAGAAGAGCTAATTGGTTATAGAAGGGAGACCAGAATACAAAATTCTTCTATCAATTTGCTAGCCAAGGGAGAAATCAAAAAACTATTTGGGAGATCCAGGATGGTAACGATACTTGTCACACAGGTCAGGATGCCCTTGTATCTGAAGCGGTGAGACACTTCAATTATTTCTATGCAAACACGAGTCATAACTCGATTGTCGAGCAAGTAAGCACAGTTCAACAATATCCTCACTTAGTAGATGATATTGACAATCAGTTAATTGAAAGACCTTGTACCAAAATTGAAATCCTAATTGTCCTTAAGGACTTTGCCAAGGACAAAAGTCCTAGGCCGAACGGGTGGACAGTAGAATTCTTTTTCTTTTTCTTGACCCGGTAGGGGACGACCCTCTTGAGGAAGTAGAGGAATCAAGGAGGGGTGGAATGATGAATAGGTCCTTAAACTCGGCCTTTATAGTACTCATTCCAAAAATGAGCAAGCCCACTTCCTTTGGCAATTTCATACCTATAACACTTTGTAATTTGGTTTACAAAATGATTGAAAAACTCATTACAAACAAGATTCAACTGATACTTTTGCGATCTCTTTCTGGGGAGCAACTAGGGTTCTAAAAGGGTAGAAATATATTGGATGCAGTTGGTACAGCTCAGGAATGTCTCCATAGCATCAAAGTAAAGAAGTTGAATGCAATTATACTAAAGTTGGACCTGCAGAAGGCTTACGACTGTGTAAACTGGGATTTTCTACAGATGATCCTTCTCTAATCGGGCTTTGGACTCATGCTTACTAATTGGATAATGAGTTGTGTTAGTTCAACAACCTTTGTAATCTTGATCAATGGCGGGACTACTCCATTATTTCAGAGTGGGAGAGGACTAAGACAAGGTTTCCCCTTATCCCCACTACTCTTTATCTTAGTGATGGAAGGACTTAGCCTTCTACTCAAGCAGATACAGTCTGAAGGGAAACTTTCGGGAGTCAAGGTTTCCAAATTGATTAAGATTCTCAATTTGTTTTTTGTGGACGATGTCCTTATCATGAATAGTGTTTGTGTACAAGAATGGAAGGAAATTGACTCAATAATGGCTACTTTCTATTGCACTTTGGGCCTGATTATAAACCCCCACAAGTCAACCTTACATTACTCAGGGGTTCAGGTTGAGGATTTAGTTCCTTTCAAGGTAATATTCCCTTACAAATTTGCAGATTTATCTATAGGTTTTAGGTATCTGGGATTTTATCTCAAGCCTGCAAATTACAGGGTCGAAGACTTGTGTTGGCTCATTGCTAAGTTTGAGAGAAGGATTGGTCTCTAGTGCCATCATTGAATCTTCTTAGAAGGGCGGTTTGTACTATTAAAATCGGTACTCGAGAGCTTGCCAGTTTATTGATTGGCAGTAGCCATTATTCCTTCTTTTGTTCTTAATAGGATAAGACAACTGATGTTCAATTTCTTGTGGACGGGTAGTGGGTAATGGGAGCACATTCACCTATGAAAGTGAGAGATCATTTCAAAACCAAAATCCTATAGAGGTTGGGGAGTCAGGAACTTATTTATGTTCAGTAGAGCGTTGACTACAAATACCTTATGGCATTATTTGATGAAGGATGACATTTGGCATAAAGTTCTAAAGGAAAAATATCTTCCATATATCATGGTGGTGACTTGGCTGAGAAACACCATGCCTAGGACTCATAACACCTCAAACACTTGGAGAAATCTAGTCAAATCTTTGGATTCAATTACACACTGGTTGAGATGGAGTCCAGGTTCAGGTCATTATATTCGTATTGGAGAGGATGAGATCTCAGGAATGGGATTAAATTCACTACACTTGGCCGATCTTATCACTACACTAAAGTAGCGCAGTATCTACTTTCTATATTAGGCAAGAGGTGTAGGTAGATCAGGGGTGGTTTTGGCTCAGTGGAAATCTAGTGAAGAGTTGGGTTTCACTGGCATTGAGGCGTCAAAATGGGATTATTATTGTAGAGATTTGGTTAACTCAGGAATTCAATTGACTGATAGACCTGATAACCTAAGCTGGACTGGGGGAGATGGATCAAGCAACTTCATAGCCAAAAATGTCTACAACGCTCTAACCTCAAAAATGTGGATTCCAAACAAAAGTGGGTGGCAACGTTCACTTTGGGACTGGGATCTTTCTCCAAAAATAAAATTGTTCACTTGGTTATTGTTGGATGACTTAATCCTTACTTGGGAAAATTTGCAGAAAAGAGGTTGGTCTGGACCAAGCATTTGTTGCCTATGCTTACAAGAGCCTAAGATAGTTTTACACCTTATGGTTCAGTGCAGTTTCAAGCAGCAGGTATAGACTATGATTTATAAAGTTTTAAACATAAATACCAGTTGGATAGGCTCCACCTTGATTTCATGCTTTAAATATTGGTTAAGACAGTGCCCAACTCGACCATCATTGTCTTCTATCATTTGTTGGAACTTGTGGCTAGAACACAATAAAGTTATCTTTGAGAATGGTCGTTCATCCATCATCTCGGTATTACATAGGACTCTCAGATGTTTAGGCAAATCCCAAGCATTACAACATCTATCCCTTCCCTTGCGCACTCCCCCTATGCAAAAGGAAGGTATACCAGCAAGGTGGTTTGACGAAGAGACACAGAGTCATGGTGAGTTAAGTGGTGCATGAGGAGTCATTAGGATTGATGAGCACACTATTTTTAAGTGGACTTTTAATTGTGGACTGGGTTCAAACACTAGAGACGAGTTACTGGGAGTATGGGCATTACTAACATTAGCTTCCCGTTTGCATATCCTAGATATACAAATATTTGGGGACTCTAGGATTATCATTGACTGGCTAAATCAGAAAGGTACTCTACATGTGCTTAAACTGGATTGTTGGAAAGACTGGATCAAATAACTTTGCAAAGTTTTTAGGTCCTTAAGTTTCACACACATCTACAAAGTTTTCAACAAGCAGGCTGATGAGTTATCCAAAAGGGCATTGCAGAACCACAAAGGCAAAATCTTATATAATCAGATGGAAGAGGGGCATGTCGGCCCCACAATGATCCTAAATCTCCTTTGATGTAACTTATTCCTTCGGAATAGTAGTAAGTTAGTTTATTTTTTCTATATTTATCCACAGGGATGATGAAAGGCCATATATCTATCTCTCCGTCTAATGTCTAGAAATTACATGGTTATCTTGTGGGTTGTTAGTTTATAGACTCAGTTTAAGAATTAGTTTTTTCCTCTTTGTTTGGAGTGATCCAGGTATAAAAGAAGTGAATTTTGGTATTACATTTTGTTATCTTGACTGAAAATATTATATCAATATATAAGAACAATTTTCTGTTGGAAAAAAAAAAAGCAAATAAAAAAGAGGCATTTAACATTATTAACATAACAAATAGAAAAGAGCATATTGATTTTAGCCTCCATTACAAATGTTCTGAAACATTAGATAGAAGCCATTTAAAATTATGGCTCCACTAGAGTAACCATAAACATCAACACCAAGTCAAGTAGAAAACCAGTTTTACACTCATTGCAGACATGAAATCCACACCAGGCTTTGAATTTAACTGCATTAGAATACAAAACAAGAATCCCTTCCCTTGAATTTATGGATAGTTCACATGTTCAGGAGTTGGTATTTAATTGTATTTAAAAACCAACCGATTAGCTATAAGGCCCACAGATCTTTTACTAGCTTGGTTGGAAGTAATTTTCTGTCAAACCTAGAAGACGTGATCAATCACAGAGACAACCTAAAATCTAAGTCAACATTTTCCAAAGGCACTCTAGTAGCAATTTGTTTGTCCTAGAAAATGAATTATGCAATGCATGGGTTGTTTAATTCATATAGAAACTTATAGAAGGGCATAGATCCCTCGTCTTCCAGCGTAGTTTCTATGGAACTAATTGAGTTACGTTGAAGCAATCCCATAAACATAAAATTTGATTTGGTACTCAAGCCTCCAGTGATTCACCGAATAAAAATAAACACAATTAGTTCCCTTTTGATGGGAAAAAATAAGAAGAAAAAGCTTTGAACTACTTAGCCTATGATGACAAGCATAATTTCCAATACCACAAAAATGTCATCATTTTCCTGGCAATGAAAAAAAAAACAACAATAAATAATGCCTCTGGACTTGAATGAATTTCATAGGTTAAGCCCACCACTTGATGGGCTTGCGACATCGTACCATCCCCCTTACACCATGTAGTCTGACTTTAAACTATTACATCTCTCATTGTGGAATGGCCCTTTGTAAGTTTTAGGTGTAGAATACATTAATCCAACAAGAGAATAAGTACGAAAGCTGGCATGGGAGGCAAAACAAAAATTCGACATGGATGCAAAATGGTTCACGTCTTAATAGTCCCTAGCATAGGCATAGAGGGACTATAGCGATCGATAAAGCGTTGACTACATATTAGTTTGTCCTTTGAATAGAAATATTTGCACAATACCTATTGTTGGAGCTATGAAATTAAAAGCATATATTTTTATATATTAAAAAGTAACATATATGTACTGATCTGATTGGCTAAGAGATTAGAGGTCTTATTGTCGGCTTCGTTATTCCCAATGCAGTGTATGGAAACATATCCAAAAAAAATTCTAGTAGACAGTATGTTTTAATCATATATTTTTCCTATATATTGCTTGAAGGTCGATTAATGCTACCATTAGTTCAAATGTTGTATTAGCATTTTATGCTACTCGAATATATCTATCAGTTTTGATATGTACTAAGCATATTGAAATGTTTTCATATCCAAGCTTTGTATATTTCTTGAAATTTATCGACACTTATTCTGAGATGCCTCAACAGGCCTCACAGCGTAAATGTTTACATGACACGACGTTCTCCAACACCCCTAACAGCTTAAATGTTTGCATATCGCAAGGTCCTTAGACAGCCTGAGAGTCTTAAATGTTTATGTAAATACGGTTCTCGGAGTACATGACAGTTCAATAGCCATTGTATGTTTCATCCTTGTTTTGCCATTGAAGCTACATACATTGTTTACTGGTTCGGTGACTGCTTCTTCTTTGTTGGTTTGTCGGGTGCTGCCATAATCCATTGTATGTTTCATCCTTGTAATCGTTGAAGATAGATACATTGTTTACTGGTTCGGTGAGTGGTTCTTCTTCAGTGGTTTCTTGGTTGCTGTTTTTTGTTGTTTCGCTCTCGATTCGACCTGCGCTTCTGCATTTCATAGTTTCGGAGTAAGTTTTTATGCCATAGTTTCATTTTGTATTCCTTGTTTGTTGTTAAGTGTTTGCAGTTTGCAAGTAAGAATGTTTGCTTATTTGTAGTCGCATGTTCCTTGTATGTTTCCGGTTCCTTTTCTGCTTCGGCTACAGTTTGGTAATCGTTGGAGATACATATGTTGTTCACTGGGTCGGTGGCTTTTGTTGGTTCGTTGGTTCCTGGGTTGTTGGTTCTGTTTGTTTTCCTGGGGTTTGCGCTTTGGGGCCCTGGGGGTGTAGTTCAGCCTCTTCATTCTTTCTCACTAGTTTGGTCCTTGCTGGTTTCTTTTCTTTGATTCGGCCTTGCAGGGTTGGGGTGCAGCGGCAGTGGTTGGAGCTTTTCTTTTTTCTTTTTTTTTTGGATTGTTATTGTTTTTTAGGGGCACTTTACAATGTTCAACCCCTGCACCCACCAGTCAATCTGCAGTTGTGTTATTTTCCATTTTTGTAGAGGCCACTATCTGTATTTGTGTGAGATTTTCCTGGTGCTCGAGTCTTGCCATGAAAGAAAATAGTTGCATACAAAATTGTTGGAGGATTACATATGAAGTTACAATATCCACTGTTTTTTTTTGGGATAAAGCATATGTATGCAGCCTACATTTATAGAACATGTATGTCAGATGTGCAGATATGACATGACATGTTATTTCTCATCTACATAGACTGGTGTGCGCACGATACAATTTGTGTTGTGCTTGAGATATGATATGTGCAACAAAGATTCTTCAAGATTATATTTTCATGTCTGGAAGCATGTCTGGGTAGTTTGCCACGGAAAACTGAGAACTTGTAATGTGGGCACAACAATCTGTGTAGAGGATAAAGAGCATGGTTAAAGGGAAAATCTAGAGGAATTTCTAGGGAAAACCAAAAATCATTTAGCCGCGGCCGTGCAATTGCGTGATATTTTCTTCCTTGTAATATATTTTGGCCAAGGAAAAAAAAGCTAGGCGTTTACACCCATGGATACAGAAGAGCAAAAGTTTATGTTTCTGACTTTGTAAACTGTTCGTTGAGTCAGTTTTGTTGTATTTACATATTGCTTGTTCTCTAGTGAATACCAGCTTCCATTGATGTACATTGAATTTTGTGGTTTCCCACATTGAAACAAACAGAGTAGCTGGAGAAAAGGAGGGAGTCTTGACTGTATCGGTTGAAGAGGATATAGAAAGGTGCATGCTTGTACTGTTGTTTCATATTGCGTTGTTTTGTATTTCATTTATGGTCTGTATATGTGTTAAACTATTTGCGTGCCTTCCTACATGACAGGTTATCTTGGTTACATATGTTCCTTCCTGCATACTAAGCTAGTTTATGTCCATTGTGTTTGTGTTGCATTGTTGCATTTAAAGAAACAGAATCACTGGACAAGACGAAGGACTCTTTGGCGAGTAAATAGACCTTTTTCTTTTTATTTTAGATGTCTGTTTTCATACTAACTTGCCTTCATCTCGATTGCATCTTCGGCATTGTTGCCTTGGAAATAGGTTGCTTGGACAGGGAGATGAATTCTTTTGCGCAGCAGCAGAGGGTTCTGGGGTACAATCTTCTAAAAGGTATACCAAGTGTGCCGGTAAATTAAATATACAAATCGGGAGGGAGCATATAATATTAGACTTGAAAACGATGAATTTGCAGTAATGGGCCTTTCCGCGCTCCCTGTTTCTACTTTTTCCATTTTCTATTATCCCTTTTGTTTTCTAATTCATCTGCTTAGTGTGGTTTCCGAAAATTCTCTCGTGCGCCAGTTGGTGGACTAACGGACTCACATATGTGGTCCTGCTTCTACCTTATTCCATAGTTACCCACTTTGTCGATTGCGGCTGCCAGGTTGGTAGGTTGAAGATTTCTCCCCCGGCTTCCAGGGGTCCGCGATATACACATTGGCCATGGTGACCTGCAGTTACTCCCTGTTTATTGTTAAACATTTGTCTAGTTAAAAAATTAAGATTCATACAGTTTTATGGTTATTTGGTCCTTCCGATGGATAATATACAATGCATATATTTGTTTACTCCTGATGTTCATCTGCACATGCTTGCATCAAAAAAAGTTGGACTAGTGAGATGGCCATGAGCAATCAGTCATCCTAGACATCAGCAAACCAACAAGGCCAAAGGTAAAGATGCATACGTTGTGCTCTTACTATGTTTACTGAACAAATTTTGTGGGCTATATATTCATCTATGGCATGGTGGATATGCTGATACCATTTGCAATACATGGTTTCCATCTTGCAATAAGTATCAACAAGTACAAGAAAAATGCCGAACGTGTTGCATGTTTCACAGACCAAGAGGTTTGGTTGCGAAACTTGTGGCTCTATAGTTCATCAATACTATTCGTGTACTTGTAGCACACTACCATTCACTTTAGTTTTCTTGTTCAAAAAATATCATCAGGTCTAGAGTTGTGACATCCAAAGTACTGTCAATAGAGGGCTTGAACAGCCGCCAAACTGGACAACTATTCGTCGAGGACATAATGGTTGTCTATACCACCTACCTAGACAAGGAAAACAAAAGTAGATCCATTATGCATGCTGATATGACAAACAAGGATGCCATGATGATAGTCACACTCACTGTTCCTCCACAACTTGTCCAGAAACATGCAGAAAAGATGTTGCCGTGTAATGGTATATCCATTACAAATTTTAATGTATTTCCCAAAACAATATATGACCGTGGTGATTGCGATCGAATTATTTTGCTCAACGAAACAAGTATTGTGGAAAAAATTCTTGTTATTTGTTCATAATATTGTTTCCTCCTAAACTTGACTATCAAGCAGCTTGCACAGGGCACTGATATTTACCCAATCAGAACGATTTGGGCTACTGTGACACTGGCGAGAAAATTTGGGTCGCAACACATTTTCCATATAAAAGATGGACAGTCGGACAGCGACAAGGCAATGGTACTGCTTTTCATATTCAGTTTTGTTCTTAACTTCCGCATCTGCATATATGTGGGATAAGTTACACAAATATTGCATTGTTCCATGTTGTAGCTAGAATTGTTTGATATGTATTCAGATTTGTTTTCATCAATGGAATAACAATTGCATAGAGGGCAGATTCCACTTATGTTGTTCAAAAATATAACAAATAA
>JASDQU010031692.1:0-19949 GCA_032191745.1 Picea mariana | reverse complement strand
ACTCCTGAGTGAAACTTTGTACATTCTATCCTTTTTCTTTTCTAAAATTCTACCATTCCATGGTTGCCTTTTGTTTATAAGCTAATGGATAAAATTGTTTTTTAATTGCTATTATGAAATCATTCCAAGAAAGCAAAATTTTTCCATTCTTTTTCATTTCTTCCTATGACTTAGATTCCCACCAAACAAGTGTTGAGCCATCTAATATTAATGAAGCTAACTGAATTTTAGTTTCATCATCTTGAATCTTTTGTATTCTAGAGTAGACTTCAATTTGACGTATCCAGTTATCTAACTTTTCAGCGCTAACTTCTCCATTATAAAGTAGCAACTCAAATTTTATATCAAGCTTTAATGAAGGAATTTGCGAAGGAGTTTTACCATGCCCATTGGGAAGATGTTTCGAACTTGAAGAATAAGAAGAAGATGATGATGATGGAGGAGGAGAGGGTGGTGGAGAAGCACCATTCCCTCCATCTCTACCTGGAGTCTTGTCACCACCGCCTCCCTTATGCATTGAAGGGTTAGAGCCTTCACCCTGTGACATCACGGTTTGTTCCATTATGACTTTCATCATATCTCTCAACTGTATGAGAGTCTGCCTGAAGTCTTCTTCTTCATCTGGAACACGTTCATGATCTTCTGCATGTGCCATGCTTGGTGAATGTCTCTCTGCAACTTGCGGTGAATGAAACTGCTTCCTCCTCATCGGATAAGAACTTGTCTCCACAAGTTGACCTTCTCCTCATGTGAGTTTCAACCTTGTGAGCATAAGAAACAAACTTGCAAACAATCAAGTCTTCAAAACCAGTGCTTTGATACCAACTTGATCTAAAAATGAAGAAGACTTGAAAAACTTGAATAATTATTGCAAGTGAAATGTTATGTGTTTAAAGCAACTGGATCAATTTGAAACACATAATTAAGGATTACTTATGTAAAAATACACATAGACAACAACATAAAACATTGAACATCAACACATAAACACAACAACTTGATAAGGGAGTTCACCCCACTCCGGGCTACATCTCCTGGTCCATCTTCCAATGGATCATTATTATTAAATTTCTCATAGTTCTCAAAAACATGCCTTACAATGCTCAAAATGACAAACCGACTGCTCCAACGGCTCCGCAGCATCCCAAAACCCCTGTCTGGGCTCTTTCGGCATCTCAATCGGTCGAAAAATGAAGAAGATAGCCTCCTTGAAGTCTTCCCCTTCAACTTTGTTATCTCTGGTTCTACAAATCGCACCCTTGTTCTTCAAACCTGGCACACACGCTCTTTAAAGTGTAAAGAACCCAGTCCCGTGCATAACCGTGCATCGGTACAAACTGTAAGATGGTTAAGGTGCCCCCAGCCCCTAACCACCTCGACATTCGGTCATATGGCCCATGCGACCTTGGGCTCGGCGAAAAAGTGGTTAGTCATTGCATAAATTCCATGTAACCACCCGCGTGGTTAAACCACCGGTCAAACGGATTACATACGCACATTAACCAAAGGTTAAAGTTTTACAAACCCTGCGCACATTTAATATATACATAACAAATACATTGCAATGCAATATAAATATAAATGGAACACACGCACCAAAATACTTGGGCCAAATACATATGGTCGTATGGAATACAATGTGTCCACGGGTCGGGGCTTAGCCCCGACCCGACCCCCCTTTCCTCTTCAAACAAACATTGACTTTAAATAAATGTTCTACAACATAGTCAACAAGGAACATTGGCGGGAATATTGGCTAGCGGATATGTGTCAAGGATTTACAATGCGGGAGGTCCAGGGGTCGAACCCCACAGACTCCCCACATAATTTTATATAGCCAATGAACAAAATGAAGGGGACACGTGGTGCCCATGGATTGGGCCACGTGTCCTCATATTACTCGCCACAACCGGACACGTGTCAGCATCTGATATGCCAACAATCATCCAATGAAAATGCACCATGTCACCTAACTACCATGTCATCATGATGGTACGGCCCTGCCACGTGGCCGTACAGACTATACGGATAGGTACAGTTAGCATCCCAAATTTTTTCCAGTTTGGCTTGGCGAACAGATCACGATATCTCCTCCATACAGACTCTGTTTGCGAAAGTAAATATACCACCGGAATCAGGAAGACGAGACAGACACAATGGAACTGTTTTCGTCTCATTCCGAGCACTTTGAAAGTTGAGCAAAATTTGATTCCCTGATCATAAAAAGAGCATGATGCACTTGAAGAGGTACAATCATCCTCTAACAATGCTACTGAAACAACAAAACTACCATTTCCTGAGTGTTTAGCCTTAACTAAAATGCCTGAGCTACCAGCCTTCAATCTTCTAGGGGAATTGCAAAATTTATATGTCAAAATTCCTCTGCTACAAGCACTCCGAGACGTACCAATCTATGCCAGGACAATGTGAGACATTTGCGTTAAAAAGCCTGGTAGGAAAACTAAGGATCCCCTTACAGTCCATGTTATGGGAGACCTATCTTCACTAGTGTCAGGTAAAAACCCCCCAGTTAAATATGGTGATCCCGGCCACCCTACCGTTACAGTACAAGTAGGGAAAATGATAATCCCTCGAGTCCTAGTAGACCTAGGTGCCACTATCAATATCATGACTTTGGAAACCTTACAACTGCTACAATTACAAAATGAATTTAGAGATACCCCAACTATCCTAGAATTAGCTGATCGATCCACAATTAAACCAGAAGGAGTCATTGAAGACCTCAGTATCTCTGTGGAATGCTGGAATTATCCAGTTGACTTTACAGTGCTGCAACCCAAAACAAAGTTGGGGGACACCCTCTAATTTTGGGTATACCTTGGCTGGCCACAGCAGATGATTTTATCAGCTGTAGATCAGGTTCAATGAAAATTTCAAATAGTTATGAAACAAAGCAGCTTACCCTCTATCCTCACGCTACTCCCCTGGTTAATAATAATAACTCTATATGGGTAGATTTCGAGGATCAACCTAGTCAACCCCTTTTGACTATCGGACAAGCTTTAAGCCTAAAAGACTCTACTGAGGATCAAGTAATCAATAATTTTTTTTGTGAACCCTCCTCTGTCACTCCAGAAACTCATAATCAACTAATTGCACTGTTGGAGTCTGATAATCAAGAAAACCTCAATTTGGAAAACCCACCTCAAACATCTAATACCATCTCCTCCAAAAGCATACCAGTGGAAATTGAACCTGGCAAAACATTGAACATAAACCCTAATTTGACAGATGTTGAAACACAACAATTAATGAAGTTACTTAGGGAAAATAAAGAAGCATTCGCATGGGATTACACAGACATGAAAGGAATCTCTCCTGAATTATGTACTCATCGAATATATATTAAGGAAGATTGTCGGCCAATCTTCCAACCCCAGCGACGAATGAACCCGAGTTAAAGAGAAATCCTAAAAGAAGAACTTCAAAAATTGCTCAATGCAGGGTTTATCTATCCTATATCAGACAGTGAATGGGTGTCCCCATTGGTAATAGTTCCTAAGAAAAATGGGAAATGGAGAGTATGTGTGGATTATAGAGCTTTAAATAAAGCTACTCAGAAAGATCACTTTCCATTACCATTCATTGATTAAGTGTTAGATAATTTGTTAGGGAAGAATTTTTTCTCAATTTTAGATGGTTTCAGTGGGTATAACCAGATCAAAATTGCACCTCAAGATCAAGATAAAACCACCTTTACTATCCCTTGGGGAACCTTTTATTATAGAGTCCTTCCATTTGGACTATGTAATGCACCAGCAACCTTCCAAAGGGCAGTTTTAGGAATCTTTTTTGATATGATTAATGAATTTATGGAAATATTTATGGATGACTTTACTCCTTATGGTGTTTCTTTTCAGGAAGCACTGGAAAACCTTCACAAAGTACTTAAACGATGCATACAAGCCCAACTCTCCTTAAGTACAGAAAAATGTCATATGATGATGAGTGAAGGAATAGTGCTTGGACATTTTATCTTATCTCAAGGAATTCAAGTAGACCCATCCAAAATACAAGTCATTAAGGATTTTCCTACTCCCAAAACCCAAACAGAGGTAAGAAGCTTTCTAGGGCATGTTGGATACTACAAAAGATTTATTAAGAATTTTTCCAAAATAGCTTCTCCCCTGTTTGTATTACTGATGAAAAATGTTGAATTCAAATGCACTAAGTTTTGTCAGGAAGCATTCAATACACTTAAACATCAGTTATCTACAGATCCTATCCTTAGAGGACTTGATTGGACACTTCCCTTTCACATATCCTCCGATGCTTCAGATACTGCAATAGGAGCTATCTTGGGACAGGAAGAAAATCATCTCCCTTATGCTATATATTTCATCAGCAAGAATATGACCCCTGTTGAACTCAATTATACAGTCACCGAGAAGGAATTCTTAGCAGTTATCTATGCAATTAACAAATTTAGACATTATATTACTAGTTATTCTACTTTTGTCCATACTGATCACTCAGCTATCAAATACTTAATGAACAAACCTATCACAAATGCTAGAGTCACCAGATGGCTACTATTACTGCAAGAATTTGATATTATAATTGTATATATACCAGGAAAAGAGAATGTAGTTGTTGATTTCCTTTCTCGATTGACACCTGATGATGATACCCTAGTAGATGATTCCTTTCCTGATGAATATCTATTTGCAGTTTCTTCTCACTCACCTTGGTATGCAGACATTGCTAACTACTTGGTTGCAGAGAAGTTACCATCACACCTATCCTACCGAGAGAAAAAAAATATTATTCATCAAAGTGCTCGGTATAGTTGGATAAGTGGGTACCTTTTTCATACAGGAGATGATCAAGAAATTTGAAGGTGTATTAGAGAAGATGAGGTGTATGAACTATTCAAAGCTTGTCATGATGGCCCTTGTGGAGGGCATTTTGTTGATAAGAGAACATCACATAAAATTCTCAGGATGGGCTACTATTGGCCCTCACTCTTCAAAGATGCAAAGAAATATGTCAAGGCCTGTGATAGCTGCCAAAGAATAGGCCAACCTAATCATAGAGATGAAATACCATTAAACCCCTAGATAGTACTTGAACCATTTCAAAGATGGGCCTTAGACTTTATAGGACCCATCAACCCTCCATCCAATCAAAAAGTTTATATAGTGGTCTGCATAGACTACATGACTAAATGGGTGGAAGCCAAGGCACTCTACAGAGAAACCAAAGAAGAAGTTATAGATTTCTTATTTAAGGACATCTTCACCAGATTTGGAATGCCAAGAGAATTAGTTACAGATGGAGGACCTCCTTTCACTTCTCATGGGTTCAAAGCCACCCTTCAGAAATATCATATTTAGCAGAGAATGACTATAGCATACCACCCCCAAGCCAATGGACAGGTGGAAATCACACACAAAGTAATAGAATCCATTCTCACAAAAACAATGAAGGAAAATAGAAAGGATTGGTCCTATAGGCTCCCTGAAGCACTATGGCCCTATAGAACTACCTGGAGAAATACTACATGATTCTCCCCCTATGAATTAGTCTATGGAAAGAGTGTTGTCTTTCATGTGGAATTTGAGATAAAAAACTTAAGGACTGCTTTAGCTGTCAACCTTGATTTAACTGATGCACAGACAGCTAGGTTGTAGCAGCTTAATGAACTGGAGGAGAAAAGATTAGATGCCATTCAACAAACAACCATAATTCAACAGCAAAGATCAAAATGGCATGACAAAAATATCAAGAACAAGTAGTTCCAAAAAGGTAATTGGGCCCTACTGTATGATTCCCGGTTCAAGGAATTTCAAGGGAAACTGCGTACAAGATGGCTGGGACCTTACGAAGTAGACACAGTTTTCCCCAATGGAACAGTAAGGCTCCTCACAATCGATGACTCCAAAACCCCGTTAGTTGTAAATGGTCATCTGCTCCATCTGTATCAGCGACCAATTTCTAAAGAATATTTTAAGGCCACATGCATGGCAGACGCCCATTTCCTCTTCATTGAGGGGGTTTCTACCCCTAATAGCAATTAATTCTTTTAAGTTAATTTTCTTTAGTATTAGATTATATTAGATTTTATTTACTAATAATCCCTGTCAAGAAATACCATGTTACAGTCGATTTTTGTAGATTCCCGATCAAAGCATAGGCCACTAGGAAAGGACGATCCCACTTCAAAGAGACAAGATGAAACACCACTGTTCAACACTGTTGACTTTCTTCCGATGCTGAAACACCATTGTTTCGGCACTCTTGACTTTCCTCCGATGTTGAAACACCACCGTTCATCACTCTTGACTTTCCTTCATTACCAAAACACCACTAACACCAACCCCACACCTAATCCCCCCATCACTGTTCAGCAACCTTTTACCATTTTTCCCCATTTCCTCACCATTCTTCATTGACAAAATAACACCGTCCAACAATTGTTTCGCCTTTTTCCTTTGTGTTGCTGAAACACCATTGCCAACAAATTTTCATTATTTTTCCCAATGCTGAAACACCACTGTTCAACACTTTTTATTCTTCCCACTCCCAAAACACTACAATCTACCATTTCCTCACCATTCTTCATCAACAAAACAACACCGTCCAACAATTGTTTCACCTTTTCTTTTCCATTGATGAAACACCACCGTTCAGCACTCTTGACTTTCCTCCGATGCTGAAACACCACTGATGACTTTCTTCCGATGCTAAAACACCACTGTTCACCACTCTTGACTTCCCTCCAATGTTGAAAAACCACCGTTCAACACTCTTGACTTTCCTCCGATGTTGAAACACCATTGTTCAACAGTCCTTCACAGTTCTTCGTCAACGAAACAACATAGTCCAACAATTGTTTCATTCTTTTCTGTTGCTGAAACACCAGTCTTTCAACATCATCTGTCAGCAAGCTTTTACGCCCTCATATTATAGTTCGTCCTTCTAGTAAGAAAACCCTCGACACAACTCATCTATTAGATCAAAAGTCTCCACCACGACAGGACTACCATGGACAAGCATGATATTTTGTTTGCAGAATGAATCAAAAGGTAAGGTGAGGTATGTAAATTTTATGTAATTCAGTTAGGCTATAGTTAATGAGAAGATTCTAAGTCATTATGACCATTCAAGTGAAATCATTACTAGCCACACTTGACGGGAGGGGAGGACAGATCAAATTCGCGATACCATCATTTCACACAAATTCACTGCCACCATCCCTACTTCACCACCCTTTCGCGCATTTGACCACCATTCTTGCATAACGTCACTCGGAAGATGATACTCAAACTCTTTGACATTGTATCTTACCAAGATGGTAGCTATGGGAGGATCTGTCATACGGAACGAGCCCGCCACCACACCGTTGTTCGAACATTATCTAGTAGCTTATCAAATCTTCCAGCAGGCAGGATGGCTCAATTACTTTTAGAGACTTCATGGGTATAATGAACAACAGGTCCTGGAATTTGCCCAAAATCTTCAGGAGGACCATTATGTCACTGAAGGGGTCTAAATATCAGTAACAAAAGAAGATATAGCACATGTATGAGGGTTCCCTATCGATGACATTCGCATGTTCAGCCATAAGTATATCATTCAGAATGCTCAGCAGAAATTCTTCCTGCCAGAAGAACGAATTGAATTTAAAGGCAGGGGTGTTCAACTCATCTCATTGCCACCCCCATGGCCGGAAGTCGCAAGATTCATCAAACATTACTCGACCTGTGAAGGATGATATCAGGTAGTTTATCAGCATGACTTTCTTCTACTATCTCATTTAAGGCATAATAGATGGGTCAATATTCCTTATTATTTGCTAGGCTGTTTGAAAAATATGGCACATTATTGTAGAAAGGCTAAACATCCCACCCTTTCACTCACCCACCACCGTCTTGTCCAATTTCTCATCCAAAGGGTTTTTTCTCAACAAAACCTCCCACTAAATAACCCACCCATAAACCCCCAAGTAGCTGCCGAAATTCCTGAAAATCCCCAGGAGCAACAACTGCAAAACCCCCCAGACTCCCCTGAAGTACCCAATAGCCCGCCCACAGAACCAATCAGTCCAATCAATTCCCCTACCATACCAAACCCGCCACATACCTTACCAGAATCATCCACTCCCGCCCTTCATATTCTTAGTGATGACTCTGAACCAGATAATTCCTCCTGCCCCATCATTGAGGAAAGACCTTCACGAAAATGAAAACAAACTCCCCTCTTTCCATCCTTCTTATGGAAAAAGTGAACCAGAGCGTCAACAAGGCCACCCTCTATTACCACTACCCTAGATCCCCCACCTATTCGACTGATACCCCATACAGCTCCAACCTCCCCAATCTAGGGATCTTTGCCTATTCCACCCACGGGCACTGAAACACAAGAACCAGATGCCCAGGATCATGTGATATCATCTGTCTCAAATAGCATAGCTGAAACACAATAACCAGCTACCCATTCAGTGGCTTAAACACAAGAACCAGCCATAGCTAAAACATAAGAAACAGCTACAGCTAAAACACAAGAACCAACCGCTGATATTGAAATTGAGTTACAAGAATCAGATACCTAGGATGCTGCGACATCAGCTGTTTCAAATAAAGTAGCTGAAACACAAGAACCAGTTACCCATTCACTGGTTGAAACACAAGAACCAGTCGCTGACATTGAAATTGAATTACAGGAATCAGAGGCCCAGAATGTTGCAACACTACCCTCTTCAAGTAAAGTAGCTGAAAAACCAGCTACCCATTCAGTGGTTGAAACACAAGAATGAGTCGTTAATATTGAAATTGATATATAGGAATCAAAGGTTCAGGGTGCTGCAACTTTACTTTTCCTACACGAAGAACATGAAACACAAGGATCAGCTCCCATTCCTACAACTGCTCCACAACAACCAGAAGCAACAATGGCATCTGTCTTGCAGGAAAATGAGTTTTTAAGGTAAAAAATGGAAGCATATAAGAAGGAACTAGCCAGGGCAAAGGAAGCATATGAAAAGGAACTAAATTTGTACACCTTAGCCCGTATAGAAACTTTATCAAAGGAAACTACAGAGAGCCTGTGTAAAGAATATATGTGTTGCCAATGTGGGGATATTTACTATCAAGCAAGCTATAAGGTAATTCAAGTCCCAGTGCCAAGAGCAGCTCCTACTCCTTCACCTTTTGTAGTCAAGGAGGAACCTGCTACAACACAAGAACCAACAGGCCCTCCCAAGCTCAAGACTGAGCCCTGCATTGTAACAAAAGAACCCCCTACCTTTGTCAACAATGTTGTACAGACAATGCCTATGGAGGAATTTACACCTCCCAACCAGATCAATCTCTCCACTTTTAGGGAACAATCTACTCAAACCTTACCTCATCCCACTACTTCCAATGCTGAAACACAGACTCAGTTATGGGATGAGCAGGCATCAATACAAAAATGGAAGAAAGAGTATGCTGAAACACATGCCAAAAACCTACAAGTGCACAAACAAATCTGGATAAATCATACTTACTCAAATTGGGAAGCATTAGAACAGACAAGCCAGGAAGCTCGTGACCTTAAGAAGTAGAACAAAGAATTGAAAGGCAAATTGGCCCTGGTATTTGATTTGGTACAGAAGCTATTGGCCACAAGAAAGCCATGTTGCAACTACTCCTTATTCCTTATGGAGCGACTCACATGGTTTCAGATCAAATCCATTATAGAAGGTAAACCCCATGCAGTACTACACCAAACAGATTTTGTCAAAACTTTTGTAGCAGCCTCTACTAGGGATCAACACCTCCTCTGTGAGGCATACTTTCATAATGAGGCCATTCCTGAGAACTAGTTGCTAAACATAAATCCCCTTGCTCTATAATCAGATTTTGTGGCAAGATGATTTTTTGGATGCTAAGCACAATGAATATAATCACCTCCTCTAGATAAGACCAGAATCACATAAGGCAACTACCTTTGTCATAGAATATTATGAGTTCTTAAAACAACCAGGGGTGACTGAACATGTTCAGCAGCTACAATCAGAAGTGCTCCAGGATTGTCATCACATCATCAGATCCATAGAGATTCCTGCCCTCCAGGCAAATAACCTGTTTTGGCAGCAATCCATG
Source organism: Picea mariana (assembly GCA_032191745.1). Classification (NCBI taxonomy): domain Eukaryota; kingdom Viridiplantae; phylum Streptophyta; class Pinopsida; order Pinales; family Pinaceae; genus Picea; species Picea mariana. The sequence continues at coordinate 9,840 of JASDQU010031692.1, read as the reverse complement.
AAGAAGAGACAAGAACACAACCCTTTTGGCCCTGCCAACCTTGAGGTAGCAATTTCCAGGATACCTAACTACATCCAGTGTGTTCGACATTGTGCTAAAAATTAGATAGGGTACCGATTTTATTTTCCCATCCTCTGGTTGCCAATAGAAAGGTATCAAATCAGTTATAAGCTGCCTAAGAAGGCAAAAACAGTAGCATGGCAAAGATTATAGCAGGTCCAAGGGTTCAGAATGCCAACAGACAGTACCTCCCACAGTTACTTCTTGAGTAACTTACATGCTCAGAGTCAGTATCCAGACTCTGATTCAGAGTGAGTTGCCTGAGGACACACAACACCTTGAGTTGGGGGGGATGTTAGGACCACACAATGTACATTTTTTCCTATAATTTTTGCCACTATTACACTCTTGATCACCTATATTTAAACTCATATTATCACCTTATCCAATCATCCCAAAGGTATATAACGTCCCTTCTCATTACTATACGTTTAATCTATTTTGCATAATATTTTACATCACTCTCGTACTTAACCATTGATTAGAAATGTATAAGTGTTCAAACTGTAGATTAGCATTTGAGGCCTGTTGCTGAAACACAGAGCTGTTACACAGTCCAGGGTCGCAGATGTTGAAACACAGAGATGCTACACAGTCCAGAGTCGCAGATGCTGAAACACAGAGCTGTTACACAATCCAGGATCGCAGATGCTGAAACATAGAGGAAACTGCCCAGGACCGACGATGCTGAAACACAGAGATTCTACACAGTATAGCTCACGATTTGCAATGATGAAAAAACATCAACAACAACAAAAATAAGTTGTTACTCCATCCGTAACAACAATACCTCATTCAACACTTGTAATAGCATTCTGTTGCATGAGTCTAGGACATCCTATTCTAGTTTAGAAATTCGATCTGACTAAGAATAGGACTCAGATACACATTGTAATTTTTGATCAATTGTATCGAAGAGGTTCGCTCTTTAAATAAGAGGAAATCATCATTCGAGGGGGGAAGTTTTGATGTATTGAGAAAGCTTCAGAGAGAGGGACGTATTTCATTTTCAGATTGTAATATGATACATTGATAGATGAATAGAAAACTGTTTTGAGAATCCTTCTCTAGCTTTTTCGTCTTAGGGGAATCTTGTGAGAAAGGAGGGCCCACCTTCTTCACAAGATTCACCCATTAGTTTTAGAGTGTGTTAGTGTAATTTGTGTTTATGCCTTGATTAACTTTCATCTATTGAAACACTACTTTTAATGAATTCTGTTTTGCTGAAACACTACTGAACTCTGTTAAAAACTTTAGTTTATTGAATGTTACATTATTTTCATAAAGTTCATAATCCTTTTTATCAACAATCTTGTGTGATGATTTTAAGAGGCTAGCCAGAGACTGGGTTAAGGGTTCTTTCTTAGAAAGGAAGGGATTGGAATGTCCTGTTCTCTGTAGATTTCAATTATTTATGCAAGTGTGCTAGCCAAAGACTGGGTTAATGGTTCATGCTTAGAAAGGAAGGGATTAGAATGTCCTTCTCTCTGTAGATTTCAATTATTTCTACAAGTGTGCTAGCCAGAGACTGGGTTAAGGGTTCCTGCTTAGAAAGGAAGGGATCAGAATGTCCTGTTCTCTGTAGATTTCAATTATTTCTGTAAGGGTGCTAATCAGAAATAGGGATAAGGGTTCCTACTTAGAAGGGAAGGAATTAGATGGACTTGTTCTCTGCTAGATAGAGTTAGCCTTCTCTACATTACTGTTTTTATGAAAGAGTGTTAATCAGAAATAAGGTGCTAAAGTATCTGCTTGGGAGTAAGGGTCCTGTTCTCTGGTTACAAAATAGTTGTTCTTTCCTCTTGCAATTGTTATTTTAATGTAATCTAGGATTCTTTAGATTAATCTTTAAAGATCTGCAATAGGTAGGTTGCTTTCCTGTAATTTAAGTCAGAACTTCAGTTCATTCAAGGCAAGTGTGATTAATATAGTTTCCTTTACTACAACTCTAAGTTGCTTTTGGAATTGAGCATATATAGTGTGTGGTTATCTTTGAAATAAGCAGACTTCCCTGGGTTGACAATTTATGTATCACTTCATTGTTTGAATTAATTAAGCAATTATAGTGACCGACAGTTGCGTTTTATTTGTAAACCTTGTGATATTGTCAGAATATTTAGGCCTTCCGTCAATGTAGATATCCCCTCCCTTATTTTTATCATTGTTTATTAGTTGTATATAATTTGGGGTGAGTGCATATCTCTACATACTTCACATGTATCGGAAAAACTACATTCAATCACTATAATCATAACACATTCTAACAAACTCCATAAATTTCATTCATGTATTGTATTTTTCAATTATTCCATCCATGGAAAATATCCTCGGGCCATGTAGTGAGGATGTTGCAATGCGATACATCCTATTGTTGACAATGAAGTTAGTGTCCAATGGAGGGAGTTCCTTATGTACCCGTTTTTTCACCATATGATTATAACTGGGTGCCACCTCTATGTATCCTATGATATCATCATCATAAGAGCATGATCCTCCCTTGGAAAGAAACAATTCCATGCATCTACCAAAATTTTCTTCTGACCTTTTCACCTTTGGTCCTTGTTCACGTGTCAAATCTACTAAATGAAGTCGCATTTCCATCTATTTTTCATGAGATTCCCTCACTCGAGGAAGAAATATCTAGCATGTACCTATTTGGTTGTACCTTTATTCGACTGAACATAGACAATGAACGTGAGATATTTGAAACAAATAAGAAAACATTAGTAATAATAAATTAAAAATTATCACATAATAATAGAATAAGGGTGTGCGGGTGGGGCGCAGGAACTTGCATACCCAGAAATGCATTAGGGTGCACCTAAAAACCTAAGAAGGGTAAAATTCCCTTTTTTGTTTAAAATATAAGAGATTGGCCCTATCGTTTCACATCATTATGCATAGTTAGGTTTAAACCTATGGCCCTTGTAGTTAGGGCTTAATTATGGCTACTGTTCAAATGTGTGTAAGCCACAATTAGTAGGGAAATTAATTTATTATATCAAGTATTCTAGGATTCATTTAGTCCTTTTTAAACAACTTGAATTTATTATGTTTCATTTTATACTTACTATGACAACCTTACACAAATAAATTCCAACTAAATTTTGCCAAAGGCTTGGATAATATATTATATGAGAGATTTACGATTGTAATTGGGAAACAACTTGAAATAATACTACAATTGTGATCCTTGGGGTTATACTTAATATTTCCTTGATTATTTTATCTTAGATACATTTTTTCACAAGGTTTGTGGATGTACTTTGTTGTTAGAATGACCATATCAAAATGTAAACATACATAATTTCAGAGAAAAATGTAAAGTAAGGAAAAGTGTACTTTCATATGTGGAATGAAATATTATCGAATAAAGTACAAATATGTGTCACACACCTAATTTAATAACAAAATTGATTTTTTTTCCTACATGAACATCATTGTAGAAGTCTCAACGTGTTTTTTTTAATCTCTGGATGGAGATGTTTTTGTGCATTTGTCATTGCGACCATTAATGGGGTGTAAGATTGTAATGGTAAAACTTATATATATGTTTTTGTGCATTGGTCATTGTGACCATTAAGAATGTATAAGAATGTAATGGTCACACTTCCATTTTCCTATCTCCACTTCCTCCTTGATATGTCTTCCCAGGCCTTCTTCCATCAGGATAAAGAGGAAGGACGAGAGAGGGTCTCCCTGATGGATACCTCTTGTTACGAGGAAAATATATTTATGGCATGGGGTAAACCAAAACAAAAGGAATGACATGCATAAATAAACTCTAATCTCAAGTATTATATATAAATGAAAAGCTAATAGGACAAGATCAAGATCCTGCCTCGTCTGGACGTTTGATGAAGACCATCGTTGAGAACGCAACTCAAAGATTTATATTTGCAACTTGTCCTCAACAACAAATATATGCAAGCATACGGTGATAATATATAATTTTATCATATAGATTATCATAATCCATTAGCATACATGAAAAATACACCCATGGAATAATAATTCAAATATTTGCAAGATATAAATTGGACAAGAAAAGAGTATTTCTATTAATATAATCAACATAAGTATATAGGTGACAAACTTTTGTAATGACACATATCGGAACCATGAAAATAAGTCCCTCCATCTGGGCCTCCACCACTTCAATCCTCCACCAATGGAAATATCATATAAAGGAGACAATGAGGTTCTCCATCAATGAAGGAAGAGCTTGGGGGATAAACAATGAGTTCAAACTTTTAAGGATAAAGAGATGCAGACTTAATGTGAAGTGAAATTTCTCCATAGTGTCTTTTCTCTCAAAAGTTGAATTCTCTCGACAAAGATATTCCTTATTTGATGGAGAACCTCATTATCTCATTTATCTAAGCTTGACTTTGGTGGAGGCCTAGCTAGAGGGACTTAGTTCCGTGGCTATGATATGTGTCGCTATAGAATTTTGTCACCTATATACTTATGTTGATTATTTTAATAGAAATAATCTTTTCTCTTCCAATTGATATATTGAAAATTTTTGAATTATTATTCCATGCACATATTTGTCAAGTATGTTAATGTATTATGCTAATCTATATGCTACCATTATATATTATCACCATATTCTTGCATATTTTGGTTGTTGAGGACAATTTGCAAGTATAAATATTTGAGTGGTGTTCTCAACAATGGTGTTTGTCGAACGTCCGGACGAGGTAGCGTATTGATATTTTCCTCTTATATTTTCATTTATATATCATACTTGAGATTAGAGGTGATTTATTTATGTCGTTCCATCTATTGTGGTTTACCCCATTCCATAGAGAGATTTTGCTCGTAACATAATTGGCGACCATACTGGGGATTACAATGTATTTCAGCCATCACAGATACTCCTCTGACCTCACACATTAGGGGACATCTATTATAAAACAAAATTCCTCACCCCATGCAAATTTCTTGGATGTTATTTCTATTTCCCTATATAGAATTGGTGACCAAATTGGGGAAATGGAAAGGCCATCTAAGGAAAGGAAAGGCCAATTTTGTATAGGGAAATGAAAAGGCCATCCAAGAAATTTACATGGGGTGAGTAAAAATTTTATATAACACCTCTAAAAGGGGATAAGGTTAGGGAGGGGGAGCCATTAACCAAGATAAAAAACAAGGTCGAGGAGAGAAGAGAGTGAATCCATTGTATCTAGATTTCACTGAAACCAAATGAATCTAGAATGTTGAGGATGTATTTCTAGTTCGGGATGCAAAGGATTTGGAGAGGTCTAATTTGATGAGAATTATGGGCTTCTTGGAGGAATGGAGAGAGTGAATAAGTTCATGAATTAGGATGATATTGTCTTCGATTTGTATTTATTCCACATAGCATGTCTACTATGGGGATATGAGAGAGGGTAGGAGGGGTTTCAATCTATTTGCAATGAGTTTAGAAATGAGTTTTTAGATGAAATTGCAGAGAGTGATGGGGTGAAACTTTTGGGGGGTTTCTACCTTTTCCTCTTTAGGGATAAGAGAGAGGAGGGTGGAGTTGAACACTGGGAGGAACTTTTTGAATTTTCTAGATTCTTCCATTGCTTCCCAAACTTCATTTTTTATTACTATCCAACATGCTTGGTAGAATTCCACTGTAAATCCATCTAGTCCTAGAGATTTCCATTTCATCATCGCCCATATCACTTTCTCTACCTCTTCCATTGTAGTTGGAATCATTAAGCATTCATTGTGGCTTTCATTTATCAATTTAGGAATATGCTAATTAATCCTTTTGATGGAGGTCGTTTGATTCATCTATGGTTCTTGAATAAGAGTTTTGTAATATTGTAGGAGCTCATAATGAATGTCTTTATGGTTCTTGAATTTATGACCATCGACTCCTAACTGTTAATTCTACCCAAACAACCTTAACTTTCCCTTTACTGCTCTGATATCAATTTGTAACATCCCCGACCATGAAAAGGTTGGGAAACACCACCGAGGAACATACATATATATATAACATGAATTTATAATTAATTTAAAACAAATAACACATAATTACTCCTACCATACAAACTCAAATGGAATTGAAAGTAATTCCTACATTTAACAGAACACGTGATAACATTTCAAGAATCTCAGACATGCATAACATACATAATTAAGCATTGAAATGATACTTATCTTTTATCTAGAGAAAACACCACCAGCTGTGTACAGACATTCCATGAACCTCCCAGCGTTAATACCACACTACTCATCACTGTCAACAATGATTCACCCATGAGCTAGGACTAAAATTCATTGGGAAAGGGATTCTTAGGCTAGGCAAGGTCAATAGGAAAGTCACATAGTTTAATAGGAAGGATTCTCTCCTAGGAGCCACTTACGCCCATTTCTCACAGAATCTCATTCCCCACATGCATGTCCCACCCCAGGACTATACACCTTCATTGTCGCACAGTCCATCAACTACTCCACCTCCCTTACCTTGGGCTTCAACAATAGGCCGGACTAGAATTCTCAAACCTCTATAGTAGCTATGAGACTCCCTCTAGGAGAAATCACTTCCTTAGCATACTCTCTCACCTGGAGAGAGTTTCTCACATGCCTTACAACCTTCTTCTTCAATCCACAACAAACTCTCTCACCTTGAGAGAGAGTTTCTCATAGGCCTGAAAACCCACCTCTTCAATGACAGGCTTGAAAACCCACTTCTTCAAACCATAATAGATAATTTTGGTAAGAAAAGGGATGACTCAGTAATTACAAATATGCATAATGGCCACAGGTTGAACAATGGTGGAAATGATTGATTGTGTGCTTTCTTAGTGTGTGAGTGAACTCATGAGGAGAGATGGGGAAGATTGGTCTAGCATAATGAAGATGGTGAGAGCGTGAGAGTCAAAACAACCTTTTCATGAACCTTTGCATGCATGAGTGAGTGAGTGAGTGCACACCCTTAAAACTGCATGTGCTTATGCTGACACGTGTTGCTCATGAAGCACGTTCCTTTCCAATTGGAAGTCATTTCCTCTTCCCAAAAGAATTTATGATAAAAACATATCCTTCTAATCAACTTTTGGAATAATAATAAATTATTATTCTCTTGAACTTAAGCCCTTAATATTATCCCCTCTTTCCAACCTCTCACCCCCCTCTCCCTTACCCATCCTAGTGGAGCTTAGTTCTCCATTCTCTTTTATCGTGGTCATTCTACATGCAATGATATTTTTATAATAAGAATATGAATATTTACATGTACAAAACAAACTCATGGCCTTTAACACCTAATCTCTCCAGCCTACTAACACATAATCCTACTGACTTATAATTGCTCAAATCACTAGCCTACAAAACATGTTTACAATTCATAATACAACTGGGGCTCATCCTTGGGGATATTACAACTTCCCTGTTGATATTTTAGTGAGACAATGTAACGACCCTCCTCGTTACGACAACAACTCCAAAAATAGGTGCAAATTTTTTTTGGTGTGTGATTAAAGTGTGTGCGCGCATGTAGAAGTAACAAACACCCTTGACTCTACTTCACCACCTGAACCAACTAGACGCAACCGCGATGTTCAGCACAAGAAGACTGAAGGCACACAATGAGTAACTGCAATGATAAACGGCCATAGGCGTAAGGCGCACAACACAATCATTAAGACATACTGGGATGCACAGTCAGAACACAGAGGGAAGAATCCATGGTGTTAGGGTTACTATTTCTGCACAGGAAATTAGGGCGTTTAGTCTTATGTCTTCTCGAAAGAAGATTAGACAGGCTCCTGGCCGACTGCTCAGGCAGAAACTAGTAATCCCCTTTAGGCATGTCGCAAGAGTGGAAACCCTGCGCTTAAAGGGCCCGAGACTCTTGATACGGCACTGGATTCTTGACGCAGAGGAACATATAGACATATATACTAAGGCTACTGAATGTGTCTACATCCCGCCCGACAAGACTGACCCAACAATAAGATGATCGTGACCTTGCACCACATAACTGGTATGAACAAGCATCCTCCAGAAAGGCGCAAGTGAAAAGGACCCCGACAATGACCCACCATGAATAAGACTCACTGAAAATCATAGACCAAAAGCTCCCTTTAAAAATTTATTATTCGACGACTTATCCAACCTTAAACGAATAATAACCTTGCAATTAAACATCATCACGAGCATTTCAATTAACAAATATTAACATTGCGATTCAACCATCATCACTAACATTGCAAATTAAAACAAATATCATCATTAACACTTCACTTTAAACGAATAATAACCTTGTAAATTAAACATCATCACGAGCATTTCAATTAACAAATATTAACATGCGATTCAACCATCATCACTAACATTGCAAATTAAAACAAATATCATCATTAACACTTCACTTTAAATGAATAATAACCTTGCAAATTAAACATCATCACGAGCATTCAATTAAACAAATATAATCATTGTGATTCAACCATCTTCCTTAACATCGCAAATTAAAATAAATATTATTAGTGAAAATGAAATAAGCATTACCATTGCCGATTAAGCAAATATTAATATGCAGCTTAAGCATCATCATTAGCATTTCAATTTAACCAATATTAACATTTCTATTAAACAAGTATAATCATTGTAAATTTAACCAATATTAAAAGTTCGATTCAGTACCATCATTAACATCGCAAATTCAACAAATACTATTACTGCAAATTATACGATAACACTTCCATATTAAAAAGAAGATAGCCCTACTAACCGACTTTTATAAGCAGCATATCAACCATAAAATTTAATGGCAATATATATTGAACTGCAATAAAGTGCAATAAATTTCATTAAATGACAACAAATTCGCACTGCAACCAATTTCAGTAAATTAAATTGAAGTGGCAATAAATTAATTTAATAACACAAGGTTGAATTTAAAAACCCAAGGTTTAATACCCTACACAACCGGGAAGTCACCCTTCAATTCTGTATTAACTTCCTTGTGGCAACTTTTCTGCCCCCTTTTTTTTTCTTTATCGTTTTAACCTTCCTTGAAGCTCGTGGACAGGTCCAATTGAGATACATGTATTCTTAGCTGGCCCTACTTAGGGAATTTATGGTTGTAGTGATACCTTATGCATGGTAGGTGAGGTCAGAATTAAATGAAGGGGGTCGAAGGTCGATGCAGTGTCAAGGTAGTCGGCATTGATGCCGACCAGTAAGGCGGTTGTCCGCCGACAACGCTGGCTCACAATCCCAAGGAGGTTGTTGCCGCGTCTCAGATGGTTTAATTGGCACGCAGGAATTCAGGCGAGTTTTCCTGCTCCCGCTCTTCAAAGAAGACACTCAAGCAGAGGATTCAACACGCAACAGTCCAAAAAATTCAGACAATAAAATAAAAACCACAATTTCCCAGTCTCGACTTAAACCAGACGCAAGTGTTAAGACATAATATTGGCTCATTACCACTTAATTGGGGCATATTAGATTAGTAATGTTATCTTATTTATGTCAGCTATAGGCCATTAGTTGTAATTTAGATTAGTAATGTTATGTTATTTATGTCGGCTTTAGGCCATTAAACCTCCTAGTCTCCTATATATACCAAGGAGACATTTTCATTTTGAATCATCTTGTACTTGAACATTTAAGTGAGGTAAAAGGAGGTTTCCCCCTCAAAGAGGCTTATTATCTGATATTATCTCTTTTTCAAGGCGTTGAGTACTTTTCTTGAGGTTTTTCTATGCTATATTGATGTTTGGTTCTTAACATATGGTATCAGAGCTCAAGGTCTTGGGGTTTCGC
>JASDQU010031690.1:0-22232 GCA_032191745.1 Picea mariana | reverse complement strand
AACTTTCCATCTTTCGACATTGCTCCCACTCGAACCAGGAACCCTCTTTTCCTGCGAGTTACCTTACGCTCTGATACCAGTTGTTAGAAAAAACAGGACCGCGGAGCAATAAAATAAAACAAATGCAGAAACAAAAACACAGAAGACACACAATACAAGAGAGACACAGATTTACATGGTTCACCCAGTGTGGGCTACGTCCACTAGAGAAATTGCCAGGTCCTTCCTTTATTATTATCCAGCAAATGAAGGGATACAACCTACAGAAAAACCCGCTGTAACTTCCTCTTCTTTCTCTCACAGTCTCCTCTCTCAGAATACAATATTCACCCTCGTACATAGCCACAATACATTTCCCTCATAGAAGAGGGTTGCCTTCTAGGGAAAAAAACCCTAACATAATCTCTACCGTTAGATCTGTGACCTTATAATGAATGGTCCAGATTTACAATGAAATTACAATATACTTTTATAAGGAAATTTTTTCTTCGGGGGCTTCGCCCCTGAACCCCCGCTGGGGGCCCGCTTGCTCCCAAACCCCCCAGTCGGGGGGATGGACCCCCCGGACCCCACAGAGGGGGTACCCCCCCTCTGCACTCCCCCACGTGGAAGAGTGTACATACTTCTGGGGTGTAAATACTTCATGGGGTATAGACATGGCTGAAAGCAAAGGACCTTTGCATAAGGAAGATAATTAGGCTCCACAACCAACATGGCAGCAGGTACAAATGAGGTGGCAATGTGGGCCCTACGACTATATATAGTCCCTTTTTCCAAACTTCCATACTCCACTCTAGAAGCTCTGAGCATCCTTTTTCCAATCCTTTTTCAGCCACGGTACCAGGATCCCGCCACCTACACAGTCACAGTCCCCGGGCCACCATCCATACTTGGCCCCCGGGGAGCATTTTTTCTCACATCATGCCCAGGTACGCATGCTTATGTTGAAAATTATCAAATAACCATTATATGTTCTTTATCTTCAGATATTGTTCACATCAGGTATTTGGTTTTCATGTGTGCATCTACTTGGTCACCACAAATCAGTACGTCCCTTTCAGGTATAAAATCGCTACTGGCATGTAATCATTCCCTTTGAATATCAATTGCATCTCCAAGTCACACCCTTCGATATTTTCCTCTAAGGTCCCCCCATTCGGCTCTACGATACTCACACCTCTGTTGCATTTCAATACTGTCACCTGGTAGCACTCTTCCCCACATGATTTTTCCCATTCATAGTCCCCCTTAACACTTTAACACTCATGATGTTTTCACCACCTAGGGCTGGGAGTCCTCATAGTCTTTGCATCCCCGAGAATTAGCCACATGCTCCTTCTCCTCACTTTGATAACTTCCATATAGTGGACTCCCACATAATCTCATCACAATTCACATTTTGACTGCCCCTTTGCAGTATCATTATCCCTCCATCTCATCCACCATCAGTTTTCCCATCTGTAGATTGTCCTCCTTTCATTTTACCTAATAGAGAAACCCACCTATGGGGCCCCCACCCTCCACCTGCTTTTCACGCAACTTGCACCCTCACAGGCCAAGCCATATTGCATTGGGGCACACATTTTTGTGTCTATACACTTTTCCCAACTGATTCTTTATTTATTTGCTAATTGTAAAAATCCTTGGTTTCCAAGCTTTACATATCTTTTTGTCGTCACCCTTGGTGACCTTCCTTTCCTGGCAGAAGCAACTCATGTCGCCCTTGGTTGGTGCATTCATTACATTATCCTCTTGTTGACATCATTCACAAACCCTGAGTATCCCACAATCCATTTCCCCTGATCTCTGCGTTTGTCCACTTTTTCACGCCTCTAGCACAACTTGACCCTCATCTAGTCGTCCCCCTAATGCTAGATTCAGTTCCATGGTTGCTGCCACTTATCCTTCACAAATATCCCCAACCAAGGGAAGTCTTGAGTCTCACCGCATATTGACTTCATCCATGTATCTCCTCAGTCCCTGATCTTACCATGTCGATTTCATGAAGCTCTTTGCTTCTTAGCATCGCATCTCCCTTCCTGTTGACATCAACACAGTTTCTAGAAGGGCCACAGAGTCTTGACTCTCATTCTCTTTCCAATGAGGTGTCTCAGATGGCACAGAGAGAACCATCATTTCTCTCTGCTGTCGTTGACCCCCACGAAATTCGACTTCAACACCTTATCATGTTGCGTTGGGTCTTACTTTGTGACTATTGCAGTTGTTTTTTATATTTTCCGAAGACCTCTGAAAATTGTTAGGCTATCAATGCCTATGTACCATTGACACTTCTTACAGGTGTCCTCACCTCTTTTCAAAGTTTTTTCACCATCTGAATTGTCCTCTGCTATTATCAACATGCCCTTGAGGGCACTACAGTCTTCTACACCAACACACATCCTCAGGTACTGTATTCCACATTTTTTAGTTACATAACACGAGCATGGGGCATGCCCACCTCGTTTGTAAATAGTTTTATTTTTCACACTTTGCGAAAGGATTGGGTCCTACAGGTTCCCCTTCCCCTCTATTGGGTCACTCTTGAAACTCCTCACAACTCTCTTTCTTACAAAGGTACTCTCAGTAGAAGAAACATTGATGTATTTTAGCTATACGTATGCTCCTAACCTCACACATCAGGGGGCATCTGTTATCACTAGAATTTCATCTACAAATGGTTACAGGAATCCAACATCTTCAAAAACACCCATTTGTTCATCCATGGCCCAGAAAATGCATTTCCAAAGGGAACAAAACTATACAAGTGTTTTAAAAATCAGCATGTGCTAAGGACATAAAGGTAGCACACGCACGTGTGACAGTTGGATAATGCCATAAAAGTGCATATGTGCCCAATGCACGATTGTGGATGCAAAAATCCGTGCACACCTCAGAATGGTGCATTTATGATTTTGGTCGGACTTCCACCCACTTCTGGTTCATCTCCCAAGTCGATTTGACACCCAAATCCGACCTGAATCCAAGTGGGGGGCTGGTCAAAGACCTAAGGGTTCCCTAAAGATCCCCTTGTTCACACCAAAGACTAGCTGAATAATGTCTCAAATCTTTTCTATAAAAAGAGGCCATGGGTGCACTATATTTTCAAGGAATTCATTTCTATTTTTATGCTGCCTATATTCTCTTGGAGGATCCTCTTTCCTCATCAAGAGCATACAAGCACCATTTTATTTAGCCATTCATATCACCTCTTGAGTGAATGTGCTTTGGATTTTCTTCACCATTTCCTTTTAGTTTCCTACTTGTAAAAAGAGCTCAATCATTGGGGGTTCAAGATCCCTCTCTTGGAGAAAGAGGGAACCCATAGTTCCCCTTTCTCTTTGGTGTTTTCCCACTAATACAACTTATCCATTGGTGGCATACATGTTGTTTATTTCATTGTCATATTTCCCTTATGCACTCTAGTTTAGTTTCTTTTATTGTTATTAGCCTAGTTCTTTGCTTATTTCTTATGTTTGATGTTTCTAACTCTTGCATTCACTGTTGTCTTGCCCAGCTAACCCAACTGGGCTTGTAAGCGTCTTTATTTTGCTTATTTAGGTGACGAAAGGGATGCAACACCATGTATTTCAAATAATATATCCAATCATGGTCTTCGTTAGTAGCACAATCCATAAATAGTAGTGCCACGCAAATAACTAAAAACCCTCTTTAATGTTGTACAATGCTCCTTCCTCGGTTTTGACATATACTTGCTTAAAACTCCCACTGCATGTGAAATGTCTAGTCTAGTACATACCATTACATACATCAAACTTCAAACTGCACTAGCATACAGAACACGGGACATGTCCTCTTTCTCTTCTTTTGTCTTGGGACACTGATCCACAAAAAAATTTACACCTACAAGAACAATAACCTTCATTATTTTACATTCCTGCATATTAAACCTATGCAATATTGTCTTGACATATTTCCTCTAATTCAAACATATTTTCTTTTTTTCCTGATCTCTTTTAATTTCCATGCCCAAAATGAAATTTTCATCACCAAGATCCTTCATGTCAAACTTAGAGGACAACTGAGTTTTCACATCTTGGATAATCTCCTTGTCATTTCCTATTATATTCAACATATCATCCACATACAAGACCAAATAAATTAGTTGATCACCGATTAATTTGAAATACACATAGTGACTCACTTTTCTCCTTATGAAGCTAAGTCCCAACATACAAGTATCAAATTTTTTATATCACATCCTTGATGATTTCTTTAACCCATACATGGAATTTTTCATCTTGCATACCATATATTTTTGTCTCTTCATAGAAAATCCTTATAGCTACATCATGTAGATTTCTTCTTCTAGATCTTCATGTAGGAATTTTGTCTTCACATCCATATGTTCTACTTCAAAATAAAATGCAACAGCAATAGATAAAATAAATCTAATAGAAATTAACTTGGCAACAGGAGAAAAAATTTCACCAAAGTCAATTCCCTCTACCTGGGAATAACCTTTTTCCACTAACCGAGCTTTGTATTTATCCACTTTTCCTTCTTCATTCAAATTATTTTTAAACACCCATTTGCTTCCAATGGCATTTCTTCCATTCAAAAATTCCAATAGATCTAAATCCTCATTCTTGTCCAAGGCTTCCATTTATTCAATCATGGTCTTTTTCCATAGTTTTCCATCCTCTGAATCCACTACCTCCCTAACAGTTCCAGGATCATCATTAGTAATAGACAAAGAAAAAATTGAATGGAAATAAGGTGGAGTATACCTTTCCAGCTTCATTTTTTTCTGAACTGATCTCCTCAATACTGGAGTATGAGGATCTTCTTCTTTTGATTCTTGTTCTTTTGTAGAGTCTGATTCATTATCCTTCAACTCAAACTCTATTTTCTCTAGTTCTTCCTTCCTTGGTATAACTTCCTATTTGAAAACAAATTTGATTTCTCTAAATACCACATCTCGTTTATACACTACCTTCTTATTTTTTGGGTTCCAAATCTTATATCCTTTCAGGCCATCTTTATACCCAATAAAGATACATTTTTCAACCTTTTTTTTATCTAGCTTACTCTTGTTTTCCTTTGGAACGTGAACATAGGAATCAAATCCAAATAACATGAGATGTGTGAGAGAGGGTTTCTTACCATCCCATACCTCATGTGGATTCTTTTCATCCAATGTCTATGAGGGTGATTTATTGACTAGGTAATATGCAATACCCACTGCCTCTAACTAGAATTCATTTCCTAATCCAACACCATTGAGCATGCACCTTGATTTTTCCATCAATGTCTTGTTCATCCTTTCTACAACTCCATTCTACTGAAGTGTATATGGAGTAGTATTATTCCTTTCTATACCACACTTCTTATAGAATTCTTCAAATTCATTCCTGCATAACTCTCCACCATTATCTGTCCTCGATACCTTAATTCTTTTCTTTGTTTGATTCTCCACAAGATCCTTAAACTCTTTAAACCTATCAAAGACTTCATATTTATTCTTGAGGAATTATATCTATGTATTCCTTGAGAATTCATCTATAAATGAGACATAGTACACACTTTCACATTGATGTAACTGACACAAGTCCAAACACATCACTATGCACCAACTGTAAACTTCCTTTGCCCTCGATGCACTAGAGGGGAATCTTACCTGATTCTTCTTTCCATATACACAATGTTCATAGAAATAAAATTCTAGAGAGAATGTAGACATACCTTCAACCATACCTTTACTGTGTATTAGTCGGAGTCCCTTCTCTCTGATATTCCCTAGTTTTTTATTCCACAATATAGTATTTTCTCCAGAGATTGTAGAAGTTTTTTCTTCTTCATCTCCAATATAAAGAACAACAGAACTATTGCACACATCACTAATAGTTCTTACCTGTAGCTTATACAAATTTCCAAACCTAACTCCCTTCAGCAACACCATTGTTCTTCGAACCATCCTATAGTTTTCTTTCTCAAACATTGTTTTTACCCCCGCATAGTCCATTTTTCTTACAAAATTCAAATTTTTGACCAATGTTGGGATGTGAAGAACACTAGGAAGTGTTCCAATCCATCTGAACACGATCTTAAACTTGACTTTTCCTCTTCCTATTATTCTTGATTTTGAGTCATCACCTAGGAAAAGATCACCTCCATCATACCTTTCATATTCACAGAACCACTCCCTATGGGGAGTCATATGAAAGGATGTGCCTCATTCAACCATCCATGCCTCATGATATGCATGTGTGCTTGAAGAATCCAAGTACACATCCCCTCCTTCTTCCGAGGAGGTTTTTGCTTCTATAGAAGGAGCATCTTTAGATCCCTTCCCTCTCTCAACACTTTTGGATCTACATTGCTTCTTGTAGTCCCCTTCTTTTCCACATCTCCATTATACCTTTACAAAGGGATATTTATATATCCCCTTACATTTAGATCTCCCACTTGAGGACTTAAATCTATTTCTTTCCTGGGAGAATCCTCTTGCAAATAATACATCTATGCTCTTTCCTTCCATTTTCTTCCACCTCATCTCCTCCGAAAACAAGGATGAGACCACCTCATCTCATTGAAACTTAAAGTAGCTATATTACTACCTATGGCCACAACCAGACTATCCCATGAGTTTGGTAAAGAGCACAAAAAACTAATATACTTATCTTCATTAGAAATATTAATATAAATATATAATAACTAACTTACCACTGTATTGAAGGCTTTCAGATGATCTGTCACCGAGTCTCCATCTTTCATCCTCAGGTTATACAACTTCTTCTGCGGGAATAGTTTATTTACCAGGAAACTAGATTGATATAAATCCTTGGATGTAGCTTCCCTTGAAAATTTCAGTAATAATAAATTTGAGAGACATATTGGATTGTGCTCTTCGCGTTTCAATCCAACTTTTCCCAGTCTTTTGCTGACATTCTTGTAGGTGTAGTACCCGGATCCATAGTGATCCACTGATATTTTTCCACCAACAAATCTTCCATCTTGAGCTTCCACAACTCAAAAAAATTCCCATTAAATTTCTCAAACTCTATTTTCGAACTACTTCCCATTTGTTTTCACTGCAAGAATCAATACCGCATATCTCCCACTATAACAAGGCTTATCACAAACCCGAGCTAAATCCCTAACTACAAAGGAGTCCCCCTGAAGCTAATAATCTCTCTAATACCAAATGTAGATTTTAACCTTGTACAATTAATTAATTCAAACAAATTATTAATAAAAGAGAAAAGATATAATGGCACATGCACACACATTACACAGATATTTTTACCTTAGAAAGCCAAACTGAGAAAACAAACAACCTATTTAGAGCCGCACTTCTAATATTCTATTCATCATGTCTCCGTTGTTTACAATAAAATACAATATATATGATCTTGTGGAATCCAAAACCCCTAATCCATTGACCCAAATGAGTCAACAACCCTAATTCCTTAACTGGAATTAGAAAACCATCGACGAAAACCATGTGTTGAAAAACCTCCAAAAATAGACGCAAAAATGACAAAAGAAAAATTTCGGGGGTGTTTCCCCCAAACCCTTGCACAAGGGAGCTCCACACCCCTTTGACCCCTCGCGCTCCCAGTGTAATGAAAACACTAGATCTAATCATTCAAATAATATAACACATACCGAACACCACCCACAAGTAAATACAAGGTATATTTCCTGTACATCTTCCCTCTCCATTTGATTTCATTTTCATAATCCAAGTGTTGTACCTCTTTCATGATAGTTAGACTCATTTCATGATTCAACTTTTCTTTAAATATAAGTTTATATATTCCATTGATTACATAATAGTTATATTTATTACTCATTGTCTAATCTCAATTTTTTTAAATGTAATAATGCCACACATCTATGGTTTACTAAAGTTTCACGAGGAAGGCATCCCTCTAAGGCCAATAGTAAACACAATATATTCTCCCACTTATCTCCTCACAAAATTCCATGCAAAGAAACTTCTCCCCTTGGTAGGGAACATAAAATACTTCGTGAAGGAATTGACTTCTTTCCTTGAATGGAGAAAATACCAAGAGGTAAATGAAGGGAACATTATATTAATCTTTGATATAGTATCACTCTATATTAAGATTCAAGTCAACAAAGCCATCAATGTCATTAAAAACATTATTGATGTTGAAACTATGAACTTAGTAAGGATGTTTCTTAAATCTACATACTTCAGATTTAAGGGAAAAATATGTGAGTAGATTGATGGTGTTGTGATGGGATCCCTATTTTCATTGGTTGTAGAAAACATCTACACGGAGTACTTTGAAAAAAGGTCTGATAATTCAAATCATAGCATGGGAGAGAAAATATGGGAGAATTGTTGAATCATATAAATAGCCTCTTGAATATTATAAAATTCACCATGGAAGTGGAGGAGGATAATAAACTACCATTTATCGACATACTAATCACCAAGAATAATGATGGTAAAATTGAGTATCGAGTGTACATAAAGAAATCTCACAAAGACATATGTTTGCATGCCAACTCATAATATCACCCATTGCAAAATGCTGGAGTTATTCACACTCTTGAAACTAGAGAAACAAGAATATCTAATGAAAGACACCTAAAGAGGGTACTTAATAACCTTAAGAGAGTCTTTAGAGGAAATGGTTACAGGGATACCTAGATCAATAAGGAAATTTAAAAAGATCAAGATAATAAAAGAAATTGTGAATGGGTGGACCAAAGATCAATTTTAGATATATCAAGGACACCACTTATTGAATTGCCAAAATTATTGGTAAAAAAAACATGTAGGTATCCTTTGCACACCAAAAACTATTTGCTATAAAGTAGACTCCATAAAGGATCGAATGGACCAAAAAAAACAAAAAGGTGTATACTTGGTACCTTTTCCCTGTGGAAATGTGTGTGTGTGTGTGTGTGTGTGTGTGTGTGAGAGAGAGAGAGAGAGAGAGAGAGAGACCACTCATTGCAAGTGCATCTAGGAGAAACCAATGTTTCCATTTGTCACAATCACGGTGAAAAATCAACACTTTCCAAACATTCCATAAAAAAAACATCAAATTTGTATGGAAGAAGAGAGACTAATGGAAAAAGTAGAAAACTATGGTAAAAGAAAAATAAAGGAGGCTCTAAAAATAAAAATAAAAGTGGATCAATACACTAAACATAGATGATCACGTGAGATTGAGCAACACATGGATATTGGTCATTAACTAAATAAGAAATCGAGATCATTCTTGGTAACATTTTGATCCTACTTGGTCGACCCTCTCCAAAAAAGCATTAATAAGATATTTATATCCCATTCTTACCCAAAATATCTTGCATCCAATATTTTGCATTGCAATGCCTAATGATGGAATTTATTAGTGTTAAGCCCTAGATATTGAGTTTTACATTTATATTGTTGTATTAGTGTTGTCCTTATTGGTCGGATAGACCCTTTAATTGTAAGTGTACCATTTGTATCATATATATACCAAGGAGATATAACTTTAGAAGGAACCTCATATTGTACATTTGTTATATTGTAAAAGTAGGTTTCCCCCTCAAAGATTTGTATCATTCATTCTTATATCTAATTCTCAAGGAGTGAAGTTACTTCTCTTTCTATGTTAAATATATTTGGGTGTTTGTTGCATAAAATTTGGTTTCATAGCATATGATCCTAGAGTTTTTCTCATTCAAATGAGTCATCTTGGATTTTCACTCTAAAGTTTTTCAGAAAAGTTTCATATAGTGAAATTTTTGGGAAACTGAGGACAAATAGAGAAGTACCAGTGTGTTGAGCACTCAACACACCCTAAATAAGCCTTTATCAAATTTTTACCTTTTTGGGTACCACTTGATCTTCTGCACTGTCTAATTCGATTTCATTTTGAGAAATGTTTTATCTTTTGTTTATTTTCATGACTCTCACCACCTATTCAGGTTTTCTTGAACTTATGAAACCCCATAACTTAAAAGGGCCTCAACACCTAAATAAATAATCGACAACCAAACACCTCACCCAACGCACTCAAGTTCGACATCAGAAGGAATTCAAAGAATAAAAAGGAACCACTTAGAAGACCACAGTCGTCAAGCGTCGATCTTCATCGGCATTGGGAGAAGGAAGTTTTGTTTTTCATTAAGTTTTTCATAAAGATATCGCCGATAGTCGATTCCCCTTTAGCATCGGTAAAAGATGGGTGGACAGGTGTTAATGAAGAATGAGAAGATGTCGTTGATAGCCGATGTCCGACATGCTTTATCGAAATCGGGGAAAATCGAGAAGGATCACAACAACCATTTTGACCACGATAAAATTTAACCCTGATCACCGATCCCCGATGCATTTTCGGCATCAGGATTTTTTCAAGGCAGTCGATCTAAAAAAGCGCTTTGATAGGTTCATCGTCGATCGCCGATACTGGACACTTTTTCAGCATCAACAATCTAAGGTTTTTTTTAGAACGAATAACCTAAGGAAAGTCCCAACTCTGATTAATATAAGTGAAATTAAGTCATTGGTCTCCAGTGCCACGTGTCTTTACCAGGTAAGAGGGTCATACACTCTAGTGCTATTCCGAGTTATTCTTAGTTTCCAAAGTCTAAGTCACACCTCTGAGTCACCCTTTTCATGTCAGCAATGTATAGAAAGATCGA
The DNA here is from genome assembly GCA_032191745.1 of Picea mariana. Classification (NCBI taxonomy): domain Eukaryota; kingdom Viridiplantae; phylum Streptophyta; class Pinopsida; order Pinales; family Pinaceae; genus Picea; species Picea mariana. The sequence goes on along the minus strand of JASDQU010031690.1, from coordinate 11,597 downwards.
TCGGCATCAGATATTTTCATAGGAGGTTATTGACGAAAACGTTCGTAGCACAACCCTGATCCCCGATCCACCCACTGAAAGAGTGACATGAAATGACATTTTAGCATTAGATACAATCGTATTTTGAGCATTTAAGGAGCTAATTAATATCTGATCATGCATTATTTTCTACCTCGTGCACTAATCAAAACAACCGCTTAAAATCACCGATAGACCACATCACCACCCATGCCTCCTCTGCCAACCCACGATGAATTTAAGTTCTAGAGGTTCACCGACAGATTTATTAAAAATTCACTCATAACCTGAATTGAATGGTTGATGTGACATGGTAATATCTTTCCTATTTAAAATATCTTGATTCTTTGTGAACGAAATCATTCTGTGTGTAAGATAATTCCAGAGCATCCGAAGGAGCAAGATGAGCAACTCAAAGGTTGTATTGACTCCATGATTATCAAAATAACCAGGTTTTAACAAGCTTAAGAGGTATGTATCTAAGTCTGTAAATTTTACATAGCTATCATTTATATGTGTTTATCCAGTTTTTTACATCTCAAAAATTCTTCTTAAGTTGCAGGAACAATGCCTCCAAGAAATCCAACCACGAGATGCTCGTCGAGAGAACTAAAGCTAAAAGAACTGGAGAGGGGTGAAGGTTCTTCTCCAAAAACCATGAGGCAATTGGAGTACGTCCCTAGGCTGGAGCCTATCGTCAAGACAAAAATAAAGAAGGTTTTCATCTAGCCTTCGGCCTTTAACGATATATAGGCAAGCATCGGGTCCAAGATGACACTCCCATAGTGGGGAGATATCTTTAACAATATCAGCCAAGAGGAATACCAAAAATATGTCCCACACAATGATCCAGACTTAAGGGCACTCGACGACCAGGTGTTCTCGAACATCCGATGGTCATATATACATATGGTGGCAAGTAGAACCCCCATTTTTCCTTGCATAGAGGTCCTGAAGTGGCTCATCGACCACACCGATACACATAAATGTCTAATCAATGATGACAATGGTGGGTGTGTTGGAGTGTTCCTCCCGGTAGAAGTTCAGAAATACTACAAACTTAGAGACCCTGAGGAGTGGCTAAACACAGAATTCATGGTGAAATTCTACAAACACCACAACACCAGCCGAGTGATGGCCTCATGGTGGAGGGATTAAAATAATTTTACCAACTGGAGCACTGGCTAGTATGGGATAGTTAACCTAAGGGAACCATACGTCTATTTGATGGCTCTCATATACCGATTGTATGGAGAGAAATATTTCTCTAGGTTTTCAGAGGCATGTATGCCTTTGGCATACACAGTTGACATTATGCTCATGACAAGTTCGAAGACGGAGTCTTCATAGAGAATGCCCAAGACTGGGACAAGGTGGTGCAAAGGATGGCCAACCCAAAAATGACTAGGTTCAAGGCCATGAGCATGGATGAATAGGTGGAAACAATAGAGCAGTTGGATCAAGAATCCCTTAGAGCCATGGAAGAAATCAGAGAAACAAAGGCAATAGAGGTGAAGAACAGAGGATTGTCTATGACACTAGAGGTAGGGGCAAGGGGATTTCTTCTAATGGAACAGGCACATCAAGTAATTGATTAGTTGCAGAATGACCCAGACCTCGTAGAAATGACAAGGGTCCCTGCTGACAAACCAATCAAAATATAGGTAGGTCCAAGTGACCCAGAACCAATACAAATTGAAGAGATCATCGGGTTTGATAACCCTAAAGCTTCAACACCATAGGTCGGATCACTAGGGGACGTTTCAGCTCAGCCAGAGATAGTGAGGACATCAGGGAGAGAAAGTGCACCAAACCCCATCCATGACTTAATAATGATCTATGATGAGGAGGAGAGTTCAGAGGTTTCCCTGGTGACTTTGGTGTAGATCACAGAAGAAAATGAACCCAAGAAGGCTTCTTCCCCAGCTCTCAACAATCAAATTCAAAACCTTCCACAGAGTGACTAGGAGGTTGAAAGTGTCTTAGAAACTAAGCTACTCAATGTATCAGGGACCCAAGTGGATAGCCCGAAGGACAAACTAGGGTTGGGAAAACAAGAAGAAGAAGTTACACAGCAGGAAATCGGCATCTCAACAATCAATTATTAAGTAAGTATCGAGATTTCCCCTGATGCTTCAATTTCATCTAGTACTTTACCTCTCGATGAGAAACAACCAGAATCTAAACTTTTGAAACACACGGAAGATGTTCAAGAACCCATTCTTGAACAGATATACACCATCAGGAGCCTGGGAAACATGCATACCTAGGGAGAGAAGTAAATCCCCGAACCCATGGATGAGATCGTTGATATACAAGCCATCTCTTATGAATGAAAGAGGAAAGCCATCATGAAAAGAACCACCAAGAAGAGGAGACTTACTCTGGATTGCTCCATCCTCATCACCACGAAGGAGAAATTGATTAGCATAGAGCATGCCAAGATGTCTGGGATTATCGGTGCAGGGATAGAAATCATAGATGCCACCCTAGATACAGTGAGAAATGATGAAGAGGAGTTGGTCATCACGCTGAAGGAGTTGGAGCATCTGTTGAGTTGTGAAAAAGGTACAAATATTCTCCTTATTACCATGGTTTATGATATATTCTTGATTGAATTTTCTATTAATTAGAAGTAATTAGGAAAGAAAATGATTAAAATGTCTTCTAGAAATATTATTGAGTGATATTAGATAATTTATGAATTTCGGTTTGAATTGTTTGATTTTATTGCAGAAATGGACAATTATTGTTAAACTCAAGATAGTTAAGAAGATTATGAAGATGCATAGACTATTGGAGATCGAAGAAATTAGGCGCAAAGCAGTTTTGAGGAAGATTGATTCTCTATTTTGTAATCTTTATAAATAGTAAAAGCAATCATGAGGATCTCTCGATCCTCAGGATAGCTTAATTTACCCATGTCATTGTAATATATAGAGGGTAATGAACCATAGAGACATATACAAGAAATTTATCCAAGCATTCAGATCTATGAATTGCTCTATACAAGCAGTCCATTGTAAATGATTTACCAGCTATGGAATTAATGAAATCCTTGAGTATTTTAATCATCTTTTCATATTGAGTTTTTAGCAACAGTACCTTCTGAAGACCGTGGGCCCAGTCAAAAGGAGTTACTATCTCAGTCTATAATCGTATCAATTTTGTTTCAATTCTGTGATTTAAATCTCTTTGCAACAATTAAGATAAAATTTGCGAGTGTGTTGATGTTTTTATAAATTGGTTATGCTATTTAATTACAAAGGATAGATGTTTCATTTGAAGGTTATCGATTGTTGTTCCATTTCCCATTGTTGTAGTTTATTGCTTGATATTTCCTCTCATTTTCACATATGTTGTTCCTTTTATTAAATTTGCATTTGATGTTTCTTTCGCTTAAATTCACTTTGGTTGTTCCTTCTTAATAGTAATTCGTTGTTCTTTTCCAGTAGGTTAAATAATCATTGATAGATTGATTCATTAAGTGTTTTCACAAATTAAATTATTGTTTCTTAGTTAGATGAATTCAACAAAATTGTTGGATGTTTTAATTCACAGTGTGTTAGTGATCATATTACAATTATGTTGAGTAAGTTCTTAGTTTCAGAGTTTTAATGAATGTGTGAGGAACTTGATTATTGATAAACTCATATTTGATTTAATTACACGATTTTAACCTCTACAACTATCTACATAGACTTTTCTGATATTCTTTAAAGAAAAGACAAATCCTCGGTTGATAAATTAATGTCAGACTAAGGTTATTTTTAGGACATCTTTAGAGCCCAACATTTTGGCGTCATTGTTGGGGAGAATGTCAAATATAGAATAGGTTGCTTATCTGGAGGATGAGGTATTGAAAATGGAAGGTAAGAACCTGCGTAGGAAACAAGTAAAATGATTGTGCCAAACACCTACCTTCAGCTAGTGCATAGAGGTTATATAGGTGCATAGAATTTTGTGTGAGTGTGTATGACTAAGAAGAAATAAACTGAAAAACAAAAACCCCCACCAAAAACTACAAAATCCCAGGGCTCGGTGCCCCCTGGAAGGAGAACTTTCATAGATGAAATCATCTGAAAAGGTGAATCTCAAGCCTCGGTTGGACCTAAAAAATGTTCTACCCAAATCCCTCAAGCAAAAAATTCACCAACTGTAGTGCATGCTAATATTCATTGCGGAACTAAAGGGACTGAACAAAGATTCCAAAATACACATACTCGACTGTCCAACCCTTTAGACGAGGGAAATTATTGTAATTTGAAATAAGGAGAAGGGGAAACCAGTGGAATTGTTGAGGCAAGCCCACCACCACCTGAACCTGGATCTCCTGTGATTATGATAGGAGAAGGAACTTCTGAAATAATAGATAGAGGTAGTGCAATTAAATTTCCTAAGGGACCAAGTAATTAATCACCTCGAATAGAACACCCAGACCAAGAAATCCCTAAAGGTTATTGGCATATCTTCAACCAAATGGCACAACAAAATCCACCGCGACCCCAAAATTCCACTCTGGAATATCCTATAGTTGATCTGGTTGCTAATGCCCCAATGAAATCCATTCCACTGCAGGATCTTCTAACCTTTCATGGATTGATATCAAAGGACCATGATGCATTCTTATTCAAGTTTGATGTCATGTGTAGAGGCTGTGATTACACCTCTAAACCCCAGAAACTGAAACTATTTCCTTCCACCTTGAAAGGAGAAGCTTTGCAATGGTTTATGGGACTAGGAGGAGGAACTATAAACTCCTGGGATGAAATGAAACAAGCCTTCCTTACGAAATATCAAGACTACTGTAGAACCAGGGATTTAAAAGATGAAATATTTCAAATGACTACAAAAGAAAATGAAACACTAAAAGAATATGTTGAAAGGTTTCAATATAACTTGCAGAGATCACCTTACAGTACACTATCAGGTGAGGTACTTAAAGCCACTCTGATAAAAGGTATGAAGGATGAATGGGTAGAAACATTGAATTTAATGGGAAAAGGTGATATTTATCAAGAAACATATGATAACATTATCCAATTGTGAATCAGGTGTTCATGTGGAAACACACTAACCAGATCAGGAATACAGGTTCCCCTCACCATAAATAGAAACATTACTAGTGGGGGTGTCACCTGAGAAGAAGTTGGAAATCTTCTAGGAAATTTTAAAATAAACATTTTGAGTACTGTGACTACACAATTAGATGTTCTACAGGTTAAACAGAAACAAGCAGAAGCAGAACAATCATTGGCCATATTTTTCCACCGATACAGAAGGAAAAATGGTCCAAGGGAATGTCCCTTGGATGTGGTTTGGATTTGCGCCATCTATGCCAAAGACCATGCGACAGAGCAATGTACATCAATCCTAGGACTAAAATTTGTCTTTAAATAAGCAAAAGAGGAAAAAGAACCGGTATATATGATGGCTCAGTGTCGTCAATGGCAAGCTCGTCCCCCGGGTATGTTACAAGACCCCTCTTCTTTCTTTTTTGGGAAGTATAATCAGCAACATAATTCTAGAAACACATGGCAGGGCCAACCATTTGATAACCCCACCTGGAAGTCCCAGAAATATCCTACTACACCCTGGCCAAATCAACCAGCTACAAATCCCACTTGTCCTAACTTGCAATACCCTACCCCATTTTGGCAGAATTCAAATAACAACCCATATCCTTCACAATGGACTAACACAGCTTCCCAAGCCCCCAATTGGAATAAAAACTGGCAGCACCCCATGGAAATGACCAATCAACCCATGGGGATGGCTCCTCGGGATCAGCCCACTTTACAAGCTCCACTTCAACTACCCCACAATCCTGAACCTCAAATGCACCCTCAACTACCAGCTCAACCCAACCCGAATTCTAATAACAGACCAGCCCAGCTCATGCAAATTGTCAAGAATGTTGAGGGTAAAATCAACCCTATAGGGTGCAATGAAATCCGTTTGAGGTCAAGGCATATAATTTATCCTGAAGAAAGTAACATTCACCAAGAACAAGAGAATGAGAATAATATACAACCAGCAATAAAACCATCGACGTGATCATAACAGAAGAAGAAGAATAGGGGGGAAACACAGTCGAGCAACAAAATCTTGATGAATACACAATTCCTTCTCCCTCGTTTCCTGAGAGGCTAATGATATCAAAACCATATGTATATCCTAAATTTGATATCGTCGGAGAACTAAAGAATCTATATGTTATGATCCCACTCCTACAGGCTCTGCAAGACATCCCAATTTATGCAAAAACAATTAAAGAATTATGTGGGAAGAATCATGTAAGGAAAATTAAAAATCCGTCAATTGTTCATGTGGTAGGAACTTTGTCTGATCATATTCTAAGCAAGCAGGAGTTGGTCAAGTATGCAGACCCAGAGCATCCTGTGGTAACAAATCAGATACAGGGCTGTTTTTTCCAAACACACTGGTGGATTTGGGGGCAGCCATCAACATTCTAACCATTGAGACTTGTAATGTCCCGGGTATCACCTCCTTTGAACATACTTCAATTATGTTAGAATTGGTTGATAGATTAGTGGTTAAACCAGTGGGAACATTACAAGATATAGCAATTTTGGTCGATTCCTAGGAATATCCAGCTGATTTCTTAGTCATCAACCCAAGAAGTAGACTCGATGGACACCCATTGATATTGGGGAGACCATGGCTCGCAACAACAAATGCATACATAGGATGTCACACAGGAAACATGACAATTTCTAGAGGAAGTTCCACAAAGAACCTTATCATGTATCCTCCAGATAAACCAAGTCTGCCTATCAAACAAGAGCAGTTGCAACCACCCAGAGAACCGAAAAAAAACCTATGATCTCCTCTCACACTAGAAGAATATCTTGGGATCAAAAAACAACTAGAGGACGATGTGACCAGTAGCTTCATTAATAGCCTAGTCGTTATAGGCAACCCAACATGTCAAATGATAGAAGTTGTTTTGGATAATGAAGCACAGGGAGATCCTTTGGAAGAATTGATGGAGCAACAGATTCCCATTACTGATGTCCATAACAGTGTATCAATTGAAATTGTACTAGGGAGATTTTTGAATGTTAATGCTAATTTGAATGAGCAACAACAACAAAAATTGATTCAGATCCTTTTTAAATATCAGCAGGATTTTGCTTGGGAGTATTCCAACATGAAGGGAATTGATCCCCAACTCTGTACACATCATATCTATATTGATAAATATTCTCGACCCATCTGACATTCCCAACGAATATTGAATCCTCATCTTAGGGACGTTGTTAAAGAATAATTACAAAAACTATTGGATGTAGATTTCATATATCCTATTTCAGAAAATCGGTGGGTCTCTCCACTAGTAATCGTCCCCAAGAAGAATGGGAAGTGGAAAATCTATGTAGAATACAAAGAACTCAATAAGGCCACCTAGAAGGACCACTTTCCCCTACCTTTTATTGATTAGGTCCTTGATACTTTAGCAGGGAAGCAATTTTTCTCCTTCCTAGATGGTTTTAGCAGTTACAATCAGATTTTGATTGCTCCAAAAGACCAAGATAAAACTGCATTTACATATCCCTAGGGTACCTTTGCATATAGAGTATTACCCTTTGGATTATGTAATGCTCTAAATACATTCCAGAGAGTTTTTTTAAGAATATTTTCTGATATGATTAATGAAGGACTTGAAGTTTCCATGGACAATTCCACCCCTTATGGCACTGACTTTGACCAAACTCTAAGAAATATGGAGAAGGTACTGGAATGATGTATTTCTACCAAGATATGTCTAAGTCATGAGAAATTTCATATGATGATGACTGAAGGTGTGGTAATAGGAAACTATGTTTTTGTAGACAGAATCAAGGTAGACCCGAAAAAAATAGAGGTAATCCTTAATCTACCTACACCTCGTACACAAACTGAGGAAAGTAGTTTCCTTGGTTGTGCAGGATATTATCACAGATTCATAGAAAAAATTTCAAGAATAGCTACACATTTACATGCTTTAACTAGTAATGTGGAATTTCAATGGACTAATAAATGTGATGTTGCATTTGGAGAACTCAAAAGGTTGGTTTCAACAGCACCAGTGCTGAGAGGACCAAACTGGAAATTACCATTCCACATCTCTACAGATGCATCGGATATTTCCATAGGCGTTGTCCTTGGACAGGAAGAAGACAAGAAAGCCTATGTTATTTATTGTATTAGCAAAAATCTTACTCCCATTGAATTAAATTACACAGTAACAGAAGAATAATTTTTAGTCGTTATACATGCTATCAATAAATTTTTCCACTATATAACAGTCTATCCAGTTATTTTGTATATTGATCAATATTCAAAGATGCAAAGAAATATGTCCAGGGCTGCGATAGATGTCAGAGGATGGGTTGACCAGGAAAATATGATGAAATGACCCTACAAGCACAAGTAGTAGCAGAACTGTTCGAGAGATGGGAACTTGATTTTGTTGGCCCCTTCAACTCAAAATCAAACCAGAAAGCTTATATACTAGTTGCAACAGATTATATGACCAAATGGGTAGAAGTAGTAGCCTTGCCAAATGAAACTGAGGAAGCAGTCATCAAGTTCCTTTTCGAATTATTTGTATGCTATGGATTGCCCAAGGAGGTAATCACTAACGAAGGGTCACAATTTACAGCCCATAAAATCAAGGCCACTCTGTGCAATTATCATATTAAACATAGAGTTACCTCCCCATACCACCCGCAAACAAACGAACAAGTGGAAAGTACCAATAAATTCTTGGAGGCAATATTGACAGAAATAGTCTCAACATATCGTCAAAATTGGGCAGTCGAGCTTCCAAATTCCTTATGGGCCTATCGCACAACATGGTATAACACTACTGGCTAGTCTCCTTATCATCTAGTCTTTGGAAAAGAACCTATTTTTCCAATTAAATTTGAGATCAAGACTCTAAGAATTGCCGAGGAAATTGGACTAGATCTTACGGAGGCACACACACAATGCTTACAACAACTCAATGAGTTAGATGAAACATGCATGTTCTCCCTTTAGAGCATAGTTTTTATTCAACAATAGAGGGCTCGATGGCACGATAAGCATATCAAGAAGAAATCCTTCCAGAAAGGTGATTGGGCGCTTCTCTATGATTCCAAATTTCATGATTTTCCTGGAAAATTACAGACAAGGTGGTTGGGACCATATAAAATCAATGAAGTTCATGATAATGGAATTGTCACTTTACTTACCATCGACGGGTCTGGTTCTCCTTTTCTGATAAATGGACATCGACTACGACACTACCATCGGCCGCTTTCAAAAGAATCCTTTTGCCAAGAAGTAAGTAATGATCCTACTGTTCAAATTTTAGCTGGCTAGGAAGGTAACCCAACAGCTTCAATTCCTTGAAATTGTTGTTCTTTAAGCATTGTACATATTGTATATAATTTTCTTTAAAGATTTGATTGATTTTTTAGTTTTTTTACTTCCTAGGAAAGTCATTATAAGAAAAATTTGGGAATAAAAACCAGAAAAGATGACCGTAATAAATATAATTAGCACTCGTTTTTGTTCCTTATTCAAACTTCAAATTTCTCCTGCCTCACTTTGAAAAATCCATCGAATCTAAACCTTTTTTTACACAGGAAATGAATATGTCATGTTCCACAGCAAAAATTCAGGTGATTTCACTAAAAGAATGTGCAACTGTAATAAATAGAAAATGAATGCATGACACTAACAAACCATCCAATACTTCGAGCATTGAGTAAAAATACCCATAAAAATTGAATGAATTTAGTTGATGACTAATTAATCCTAGATTCTCTAAAACAAAAATGTCTATGGGAGGTTTCCAATTACTTAATTAGATGGTTAAAATTTGAACATCATTGTTGTCGTTCATTTGAACGGAATAACTGTCATTCCCTTTGTTTCGATTGTTGTTCCCTTTTGTGAGTAGTGTCGTTCATTTGAACGGAACAACTGTCATTCCCTTTGTTGCAATTGTTGTTCCCTTTTGTGGGTAGTGTCGTCCATTTGAACGGAACAACTGTCATTCCCTTATCGCGATTGTCATCCCTTCTTTCCGGGTAGTGTTGTTCATTCAGAAAGAAACAACTGTTGTTCCTTTTTGCGGTTGTTCTTGTTGTTGTTCCTTTCCTTTGAAAATAACAATTTTTAACCAACAACACATCCTTCCGATACGTGTAGCCACTTCTTTGGGTACGAACTTCACTAACTAATTTTCAGCACCACTTCTAATTATCATAGTAACGATTTATCATTTTATTTTTTGGACTATCTATCATACCTTAAAAAATTATTTTTTGGATTGATTTCTCCGAATTATCTTAATATTGTTCATAATCCTTAACCACCATAATCTGTTTCCTTCCCCTATATATACATATACTTGAATGATAATTTGCCTTCATATCATAATTAGGAGTCTAAGGAAGATTTTTAATTGGCATTCTTACACTTCTTACACCATCCCTTACTCTTAAGGAGTAGATGAGCCTCCCTTAATAAAAAAAGACTAAAAAACAAAACACGAAAATAAAAATTAAAAATAAACTTCTCCCACAAAGGATAGGGGGTCTCATTATGAGCCAACCTATCACGATCATAAGCTAATAACATAAGTGACATTCCCACTATGGCTACCACACCAAGGCAATGGCCTTTGGCATTATTTTTCATCAAAGGACAAGAGGTCTCATCACGAATCGGCTTGTTCACTTAGGTTACGATCTAGTGAGTGGCATTATTGTTATCTAGCTACCAAACCAGGATAGTGGTATTTTTGGGAAAAGATGATTCAAACTATTTATTAAGGATACAGGCTCATCTATGGGTTAAAAGACAACCATGTCGAGGCTATGGATGCCTGTTGACAGTGGTGGCTATGTCTGTGGTATAGGAGTTTATTTTAAATACGCTAAGTTTTTTTGTGTGTTCCTAGACTTCCTTTCTTAAAAAGAGGCTATCATTCTGGTTATATTCAATAACAAGGGAAAGTAACAAAGTTATCGCATGTGGAATATTTCTAACACGTGAAAAAATTTAGATTACTCGTGTTGGAAGATTGGTTGTTGTCATTGATGTCAACCCTAGTCATGGGTTTTGGACCGCAAGATTGATGAAGGTATTTGGACATGAAGGAAAATGCACATGCAGATACAACACCCATGGATGGATCGTATACATCATGTTGTTTCCATTGGTATGTGGCACATCACATGGATCCTCGTGGTTGAGGAGAAATGAATTTTTGAAGATGACAAAGTGAATTGAAGAAGGAAGTACATGTAGGTCTTGAAGATAATTAAAGAAAAGAATTACAAAATAAGAAAGTGTCAGGTTGGCCCTAATGTTAAAAGGAAGTGACATAAATGGTATAAATAAACATCATTATACATTCATTTGATATAAGTCAAAATTCAGAGGTAATAAGAAGAAAAGAAGGCCAGATTTCAAGGGAGGATGAAGTCTTTTGGTGATGTGTTCTAAGGTATGTTAATTTCAGGACATCTTACCATTTTTTCTATAACCTTTTTTCTATAATGATTAAGATGGTGAAA
>JASDQU010031689.1:7803-18205 GCA_032191745.1 Picea mariana | reverse complement strand
TGATCTCCTAGGTGCCTTAATTATACTAGATATGGCACCCTCTTTTTAGGGCTGACTTGAGCCAAATAAAATTCAATTTAATTTTTAATGATTATTCCATTGAGGCCGACTTTACCAACAACATCCTTAATATTTATTGCAATGGGGATAACTTGTAACTTCTTGTTTGCAACAATGTTTATTCTTTTAATTAATTTGGGGTCGACTTGTCACTTCTTGTTACAACTGTTTAGGGATTCTTAACCATACTTCAAGGCTTCCATCTTCAAGAGGGAATATCTCCTCAACCATGAGGATCCACGTGATGTACCAACTACCATTGGAAATGAAACGAAAATGACTATCCATATATGAGGGTGTTACATGCATTTACACTGTCCTTCATGTCCTTATTCCTAAACAAACTTTGAGCTTCATGACCATACCTCTGGGGATTCTTGTAGACTTCGTCAAATGAACCCATCACATATGTTGACATCAATGACAACCACTTTTGTCTATTGACATCAATGACAAAAAATCGTGCAACAACATAAATGACAACCAACTATCCAACAATATCCTCCTTTGGTATTGATGGCAACACTCATGCTCCACTTGTGACCAATTATCACGATCTTTCTCTCTTCATTTTTCTTTCCCTCTTTAACATCAATGGAAAAGGGTATCTCCCTTTGGGGATGCTCCTCTTATTTTCACTCTTCTCATATTTCTCTTCCGATCTTTTTATTTCTTCCTCTTTGACATCATAGAAAATAGGGTAACTCCCCCTATCGATATGTCTCCCCTTACATTGATGCTACTAATATGGTCTCTCTTTGTGACAATTTAACTTACCTTGACTTGTATTCAAGATTTCATGTAGATCAATGTGGGGATTTTATGTACTTGCTTCATTTCCTCTCTTTCGATGCTTCTTTTCCATTGGTGCTTCCTCTTGTAATTCCCTGACATATATAAAAAGAATTAAAAAATTACTTGACTTCAAATATTCATGGCTTGTCAAGTTCACATAAATGACCACACTTTTCAACAATTTTACTTTGACGGTACGACTTCTGCTGACAATTTCTCTTCCCATATTTTGTTGTGCATTTCACTACTTCCCTTCATGTAACTAACACATTCCACCTATCAATATGTTTCAATCCACTGTTATGAATCTTCTCTGACTCATGTATTTTATACCTTCCAAGTGTCTCATGAATTCATCATTGTCCATATGTCATAAAATTCTCCATGATTCTGCTACTCAACTACATACAATGTTTACCCATATGCTGCAATTGATCACAACATATTCTCTATTTCTAATCTATCTATTCAAAATGAAACAATCTATGCTAAACATATCCCTTCCTGAATACATACGTGGAATTCTATATACAATCTTGAACCTTTTCCTAATAAGTATGCCAATGACATGCTTCATAAATGTCAGTCGATACATGCATGGGAATGTGTTCCAAAAGCCGCTCCTCAAACAAACCATCACAAGACATTTTGCACTACTATCATCAAACCATTCTGAAACTACTTTCCCAAAATATGCAAACATTTCAGACTTCTTGAAATATAGTTCTTTGATATGCATAGTTTTTTCTTATACTCCCCCTCTTCAACATTCATATTTACTGGGAGTCTCCATTCAATTGGCTTAAAAAAATACACTCTGTGACGCAAAGCAATATTCCTCTCATTTATGGATTCATCCTCTTCCTGATTTCTGACATCCTTTTCATCTTCGTACTCTTTCTGGTTTTTGACATCTTCCTCTTTGCTTGTGGATTTATCATGATCTTGCATTGCTGCAAATCTTGTCAGTACAATATTTGGGACCTAGTTTTCATTCACCTATTCTTCTTGTTTTTCATTTCTTCTCCAAAACTTCCTGTATGTAAAATCTTCCTTTTTTCCTATACAGTTGTTCTGATATTGTACTACTGCAAATCCTAAGAGTATGAATTCTAGGTGTTCTTCATTCATTGTTCTTCCTTTACATGTTCTTGTTTTCTTTTCCAAATATTCTTATATCTGATATCAATGTTCTCTTTCTTAGAAGTTTCCATCATGCTTCTATAGTCACGAGCTATGTGTCCATAGTTATGGAATTTGTAACATTCAATATTGTATGGAGTCACATATCCATATTTTTCTTGACCGTTTCTTCCATAAGCTATGAAATATGCAGCTTTATGTCCAAAGTTAGTATAAATAAAACAATGTCCATAAAATAAAATTTCATACTTGGGAGTGAATGATCTTCTTTGTGTTGTGGTCCTTTTGAAATCATGCAGTGGATGATCATGATATTCTCTTCTATTGTTTCCTTCATAATGATGGAAACTTCTTTGATACCTGAAAATGGAGGGTATTTCATATTTGTCTCTTTTGTCATCATTTTCTTGAGTCTTCTTCATTTATGGAGTGTTCTCCTTTGAGGGCTTACATTATTGCTTATTGATAAAGTCTTTGATGACTTTTGCATAACTCTTATCCTTCTCTTCATTCTTTCTTTTTAGTAACCTGAAACTTTTCCCTTCAACTTTATTTTCTGATGATTTGGAGATTTATCTCTCTTCAGTTTTCTTACTGAGCTTGAAAACTTTAACTCTTAATGTGACAAATTCTTCTTCAAGCTTCTCACAATCCTCTTATTTATTCATCATATGGATATTCACGACTTCTTCCTTTCTCTTTGCTTCTTCAAGTTGGGTCTTCAAGGATACAATTTCTTCTTCAAGTCATCTCTTTTGTTGATAAATTATGCTTCAATCTTATTTAAGCCCTTAGATATTTCCATGAGATGGCTAGTCAAAATCTCTTCTATATTCTCTACTTCCTTTCTTTGTGCTACTATTTTGGCTCCCAAAAACTGTGTTTCTTTCGACTGACTTTTTCATGCTTCTTCAATCCTTTTGGCTTCTTCTATTTGGAATTTTAGATTTGTAATCACCCGCTAAACTTCTTCAGAGTCGGGATTTTGAGATCTTAGCTCGATCAATTCTTCCTTGAGTGACCTGTTATTCCTTCTTTCTTTCGTCAGATCATCTAAAGTGTTGATTAGTTCTGCTTCAAGATTTACTATGCCTTCTTCACAATCTTCTTCTTCTAGATCTGTTTGATATGACAAGTATATTTCTTCTTGTTTAGTCCATGTATCCTTTTTATTATGCTCTGGCTCAGTGACATTATGAGATCCCTTGGAATAAAGATTGTGCAGCTTATCCCATAATTCTTTGGCTGATGAAAATTTTCCCACTTTGTCTTTTATCAAAACATATAATCCTTCCAAGATGAAATCCATTGCTAATTTGTTGTTTATTCTTAATTCTTTCTTGGCTATAGTCTTCAGGGGTTTATTTGAAGTGATGTATCCTATAAAAACTTATTGCCAAACATAAAACCCATGTGCCCGTAAAAATGTTTTCATCCTGATATTTCACATCTCATATTTATGACCATTCTAACCATCAAACGATGGTATTCCATTCTTATATGCATTGTTTCTCTCCATGATCTACCTTCTAGTGGTTAGATTGTTTTTTGAAGGACCTGTTCTGATACTAATTGTTGGAATCCTGAGAGGGGGGGGGTGGATCAGTGTGGACACTTTTTACCACTTTCAATCACAATATATAATCTTCAAATTTATTAGCAGTATATCATTTATGATTGCGTTGAATATATCATGATCATATAAAAATAAGAAGTACCATTCAACAATATCATATCATATACATAGTACACCATAATTTATGTGGAAAATCAAACATGAGAAAACCACATAATGCTTTCTTATATATATCTAGAACAAATTCATAAGAAGCACCAACTTCCAAATTCTACAACAAAAATTGGAAGGAGGAACCAACCCCTTGATTTACAGGAACCAACCTAAAGGAAGATACAAGTCCATGTGTTCCTCAACACCAACCAGAAGGAGGATATGGCCCCTTGATTTACAAGAACCAACTTAAATGAAGCTACAAATCCCTTCGGAACCAACTAGAAGGAGTCTACAGCCTCCTGATTAATAGGCACCAACCTGAAGGAAGCTACAAATCCATGAATTATTCGACACCAACCAGAAGGAGGCTACAACCCATTTTCCTTTCCTTGTCCTACCTCCCTGAAATATAAGTGTAGACTCAACCTGTCACTACCATTGATCAACCTGTAACTGCCACTATCATCAACCAACCTTTCACTTTCACTGTCACATCAACCATGACTACCACTATCACATCAACCAATCATTATCACTCTGTCACATAAACCAATCATTGTCACTTTGTCACATCAACCTATGCCTAATGGTCAACCTATCACTGTCCCTATCACTGTCACTATTATTTTAATTGTATATGATACTATATTTGTCACTGATATAACATCAACAACCATCTATAACCAAATCCATTCACATGGATACCAAAACCATCACCAAACCATGTACGCCAACCATGTACATCATCCATCAAACATGTACATCAACATGTACCATCCCATGTACATCAACTTGTACGATACCATATACATCAACCATGTACCATGTATCCAAGATGTGACAATGTCTCAAAAATATGCCTCAATCATGTGATAACATCACCATGACATATACCAAACCAGATACCAAGATACCCAAGATATACTTCTAACAATGTATCATATCATCACAAAGGCGTATCATATCATGTACCGTCATCACGAAGGCATGCCTCAAACATGTACCATAAACATAACCCTCAATAACACATGTAAAACATACCTATGATCTTGTAGCAGACCTAATACACAAAATTACATGTAGCTCTTCCTGAACTTCAACAACCAAAGAATATCATATTCATCAAACTTTACCTCAGTCTCGCGGGAGTAGTTTTGGATTAGTCACAAACCCTAATTTTAAACAAGAATAAATTCATACCTGTAATGAATAAAGGTCATAAATTTTAACCACATATACTCTGAGATCATTTTTCCATCTGTGTAAAATTTCAGGGTTTGAAACTTCTCAGAACAACAGTTATAGCGAAAATGGCAGACCCTACTGAATTATATCCTATTTTGGAAAGTGAACTTGTACAACATGCCACACACTCAATATTTGATACATGATTCTGAAACTTTCACACAAGATACCACAGACTGCCATGTTTCCACTTTAATTAATATCACATAATTTTGATCCTCTATGAATAAGTTACGATTATTTTACTAGGAACATCTGTTTGAGACTAGTTTCAGGACTAGTCAAAAACCTTATCTTCCACAGAGTGTATTTCCAAGAGTACAATGACCCAGAAGCTAACATTTTTACCACTGATACCTTGATATGTCTTCTCAATTGAATATAATTTTAGATATATGAATCATTCTAGAATTTTTTTTTAGTGAAAATGGAAAGATGACCTTTAAATAGCATACCTTAAAACACATCATCACAAGACTTTATCCTCCCTTAGAATTTCTCCCTTATTCACTTCATATTCCCTATGAAATTCGCCTTAGATATCCTTGTTTACCTAAGATAAAAATCACTTGAGATAATATAACAAATTATCTCCTAGGTTCCTTATTTATACTAGATATGGCACCCTCTTTTTAGGGCTGACTTGACCCAAATAAAATTCAATTTAATTTTTAATGATTATTCCATTGAGGCCAACTTTACCAACAACATCCTTAATATTTATTGCAATGGGGCCAACTTGTAGCTTCTTGTTCGCAACAAATTTTTTTCTTTTAATTAATTTGGGGCTGACTTGTCACTTCTTGTTACAACTGTTTAGGGATTCTTAACCATACTTTAGGTCTTTCATCTTGAAGAGGGAATGTCTCCTCATCCGTGAGGAACTACATGAAGTACCACCTACCGTAGGAAATGGCATGATGAGGAATATCCATCAATGAGGGTTTTACATGCATTTACACCATCCTTCATGTCCCTATTCCTCAAACAAATTTGGGCTTCAGGACCAGACCTCTAAGGCTTCTTGTAGACTTCTTCAAATGCCCCCATCACATCTATTGACATAAATGACAACGAATTATGTATGTTGGCATCAATGAAAAACAACTATCCAACAACATAAATGAAAAGCAACTATCCAATAGAAATATCATTATCTTTGACAAATAAAAAATGCAATTTATGTATCTAGAAACAAAGTAGGTCTAGAAAAACCTTGTGATTTAGGTAAAGGACTACATCCTAAATATTAAATGATGATATTTAAACAACCTTTAGTATTTAAATGATGATATTTCAACAACATTTAGTATCCTTAGTGATATAGATTTATGTGACCTAATTCCTGGAACTCTAAAATCATGATCATTTATGTGCTTTCTAAGTATGTCATGGGCATTTCCAAGTATTTTATGGAAATGGACTTAAAACATCGTGTTGCAATGATATTAATAGTTAGAAGCTAAACATAATAAATTCTCTCTTTGTATGAAGTTGTTAGTCAATATTTTTAAATAATTTGAACATCATCTCTTTTTTGACCATTTAATCCATGCTCCAAAGTTTCATTATCCAATTTGTGTTCACATCATCAACATATCTCTTCCCATGGGATTTTTTCATAAAATCCATGTGTGCTTGGTAGTAAAATGGAAAATTGCTTCATTGATTCTTCCCAATGATGGAGAAAGTGGGGTGTCAAAGATAAAGTGGCATTTGTTGAAAACGCTTTAGTTTTTTGTTTTGTATAAATATATTTTTGTTTTGATCTAAGATGGTGGGTAATTTACATGTATATTTCATTTTTATAATTTACATTTAAAATTGTTGTTTTTGGATTCAAATATGGTTTTGATAAGGGTTACCATGGATATGTTGGTTATTTTTTATATTCTTCGAATGATTAGCCACACATGTTGTACATTATGTTAGGTGTAGTGGGGAAGTCATAGGGGGGCAGAGCCTCCCCCCAAAAAAACAATAGGGGACTTTTTGGTTTATTATGGGCAGTTTTGGCACATGGTTTTTTGGCCCATGGTTTTCTAATTCATGTAAAGGAATAAAGGTTGTAATCTAATACAATTCAATGGATTAAGGTTTTGGATGTCACATAATTACATATAGTGTATTTATAAATGAAGTTAATAAAATGAGAGTTAGATTTGTGGCTCTAAACATTATGTAAGTTTTCCCAGTTAAGGGTTTCCAAGGTAAATTTTTGAGTATTATGTGAATGATATTTTTTTCTTATTTATAAGTGTGTGCATTTCTATACTATAAAGGTTTAAAATGTACATTTGGAATCATATCAATTATTTTATTTAGGGGGGCACCTTTGTTTCCATGGGTTCAATTATTTTGTGTCTATGATAAACTCGGTTTCAGTGGGATCTCTATAATGGTGATTCTTGTGGTGAAATAAAATGGTGAGTGGTTTTAAAATTGGGATTGAGGAATTTAATGGGAAAATATTTGAGATTTGGAAGCTGAATATGGAGGATCTTCTGGTAGATAAAGAAAAATGGGTAGTTGTGGATGTTGACACTACACCTACAAGTATGTTGATGAAGTACTGAATGAATTTGGATAGGAAGGAAAAAAACACCATCTAGTTGTTCCTTTCATACTCAATGGTATTGAATTTATTAGGAGAAGCTAAAACCAAGGAATTATGGGATAAGTTAGGGTATTTATATTACTCTAAGCCCCGAGTAAATAAAATTTGCTTTTAGAAGAAGTTGTACCTCTTGAGGATGAATGACGGAGACTTGGTGACAAAGCATCCAAATTCCTTCAATATTGTGGTAAGTTGGTTATTGTTTGTCAACACTAAAATTTATTATGAAGATAAGTTCATTAGTTTATTGTGTTCTTTGATAGATTCATGGGACTGTTTGGTAGTAGCTATTGAGAGAAATGAAAAGACATTAAATTTTGATGATATGGTTTCATACTTGTTATAAAAATAAATGAGGAGGAAAACCATGGATAGTCAAAGCACATATTCCTTATATGTAAGAGAGAATTTATTGGATAGAAATAAAAATAATTCCTCATGTGGGGGATCTAAATATATAGGTAGATCCAAATATCCAAGAAAATCCTGAAGGAAATGTTGGAAATGTGGTAAAATCGGGCATTACAAGAAGGATTGTATATCTAAATGTGTTGGGAATGGGAAGGGATCCGATTATGTTCCTTCCACAGAAGGAAATATCTCCTCAGAGGAAGGAGGGTTGTGTACTTGGATTCTTCAAGAACACATGTAGACCATGATGTATGGACGATTGATTCAGGTGCTTCTTTTCATATGACTCCCCATAGGGAGTGGTTTTATGAATGTGAAAATTATAATGGAGGTGACATTTTCCCAGGGGATGAATCAACATCTAGAATTATAGGATGAGGAAAATTCAAGTTGTTTCTCAAGAATGGAAGGACTAGAACACTCCCTAGGGTCTTGCACATTCCAAATCTGGATAGAAACTTGATATCTATAAGAAAGATGAGTCATGTAGGTGTACATATGGTGTTTGAAAAGGAAACCTACAAAATAGTTTGAGGAACAATGGTGTTGATGAGGGGAGTTCAAAATGGAACTTTATACAAGTTGTTGGGAAGAACTATCAATAATGGGTGTAACAGTTCTATTTTTCATGAGGCCGAAATGAAGAAGACATAACCCCTACCATCTCCGGAGAAAATACAATAATGTGGCATAACATATTGGGACATATTAGAGAGAAGGACCTTAGAGCACTACACCATAAAGGTATGTCTGATTCACACTGGATTTTAATTTCTATGAACATTACATATATGGTAAACATAATAGAGCAGTATTCTCATATGGTGTTACAAGAGAAAAGGAAATCATAGAGTTAGTACATAGTGATGTGTTTGGACCAATTCTTGTTCCATCAATAGGTTGTTTATTAATGTTATTTGTCATTGATGTCAACCCTTGAAGAAAGTCTTGTAGCGAATTCCGGTAACACAAAGGTTTGGGTAATGGATCCAAGGTTGTTTCAAGTATAATGATATGAGTTTTAATATATTTGAATGTAATACTATTCTAGATAGTACATGTCATTCCATTTCTGGTGGTATGTGGAATGCCACATAACTCCTCATGGTTTGAGAGTTATGGCCTTACAAAGTTGGAGGACCCTCATATGTTGGCTTGAAGCCCCAAAATGTCAAAGAAGTCAAAGATCTTGCAAAGAAGAAATTATTATTTAAATGATAAAGTAAATTGACAAAGTCAAGAAGGATTATTTAAATAATAAAGTGAAGTGACAAAATCAAAGAATATTATTTAAATAATAAAATGAGGTGACAAAGTCAATGAGGAATATTTAAATGATAAAGTAATGGAGAACTTTCTAATTATGGAAAGTGGTTAACCCTAAAAATGAGGAAAATAGGTTAAGTGACCTATAAGTGGGTTAAGTGACCTAGAAATAAGTTAAGTGACCTAGAAATGGGTTAAGTGACCTAGAAGATGGAGAGTATAAATAAGAGGCAAGGCTCTCTCATTTTACAATCACACTTGAGAATATTGAATATCTATAGGTGACTGAGGTAACCAAAGGATATATAAGATGAATTTCATAGGGAAGGTGAAGAAAAGAAGGCCGAAATTCAAGGGAGGATAAATTATTTTGACGATGCTTTCTAAGGTATGTTATTTACAAGTCATCTCACCATTTTCACAATAAATTGTTTTATATAATAATTCAGATAATGAAATTGATATTCCATTGTGGAAACATATCCAAGTATCCGTGGTAAAAAAATCATCTTGTGGGTCGTTTTATTTTTTGAGTTACACTCCGTGGAAAATAGGGTTTGTGGCTAGTCCTGAAACTAGTCTAAAACAAGCGTTTTGGGTAAAAACATCATAAATTCTTCATAATAGATACAAATTAAGTAATACCAGTTGTGTTGGTTATATTAAAGTATGTAGTATGTTTTGTAACATTTTCAGATCTATTCCTAAAATATTCTGTGCGGGGAACGCTCTACAAGGTCGCTCTCTAGAATAAGCCAAAATTCAACAAGGTATGCCATTTTTGCTATAAATAATTTTCTAAGAGGTTCCAAGAAGTGAAAACTGGAGGAATTGCATAAAACAAAATGAATAACATTGTTGATAATTTTCAGATCTTTATTCATTATGGTACATAGTTATGATTATTTCAAGTTAGGGTTGTTGACTAATCCAAAACTAGTCATGTGAGACTAAAGAAAAGTTTGATGAAAATGCTAGTCTCTTGTTGTTAAAGTTAAGGAAGGTTTCCAGGTATGTGATCATATAGACCAGGTCTATTACAAAGTTACAAATCATATTTGGATGATTATATTGATGAGGGTTTTTGGTTGAGGTACATGTTAGGTACATGGTTGAGACAAGTAGTTGATGAG